>JAEIIJ010017921.1:0-32946 GCA_018904815.1 Drosophila ogumai | reverse complement strand
AAGACTATATGCAAAGATTCATTCAGATAGCTTTAAAACTGAGGGACTAGTTTGCGTAGACACGGACAGATGGCTATATAGACCCTCCTGTTGATGCTGATCAAGAATATATATACTTTATGGGTGTGACTGAAATCGACAAAATATATTTTATTTATAATACACAAACATGGCCCTGTTTACATATAAATGTGCATATATAATCGTTGTCCAAATAATCAGACCACTTGCCAACTATCACTAATATTTATGGTACTCTGCCTTCCATTTAAGCTAGAACCCGACAAAAGACATTTTAAATAAGGAAATAATCAGGTATTGGGCCGCGACGGCATTAGTGCTTCCGGATATTATCGTTCAGCATCATAGCCGCGAATGCATCAATAAATAATATTCCAATATTTCAGTCTGAGCCGTTGTGGCGGAACGGCAAAAGTTAGCTTAATGAATTAAATACCAAATAATAACAAAACATCTAAAACAATTTTTGATTAATTGGCGTGGCGTTTTTATTTTTAACCTTTTTTACCCCGATTTTTTTATAAAAATAGGAAGTCAAAACCCCTATTTTTGGCAAGAAAATTAAGTTAATTTGTAAAACAAAAAATATAATAAAATTAAAAATTAAAAAAGCTCGACGTAAGTACCTGTAGAATTACCTAAATTACTTGTCAAGCCGATCGGTTCAGTAGATTTTCAGTTATCGTGTACACCGATTTTCAAAATGACATCAGGAGAGCGCTTTAAACTTTGTGATGATCATACAATGAACACCAAGCGACCTTCATTCAACTCGTCAATTAATCAAAAAGTGTGTACAAATTACAAAGTGTTGAGGTCAAAATACGAGTTTTCCCATTTTTTACGAGTTAAGTACGGACTACTGCAAATAACTCCCTTAGGCGCAGAACATTAATTCCAAATTCTTTAGAAGTATACAGCCTAAATCTGCTTAGAAATAATCACTTACCTCTTCAGATGGAGGCTGCTTTTTCCCACGTAGCTGCAGTTTTCCCGTTCACACTTGTGCCTACCCTGGGAGTGCGAGATGAGGTGGGTTTTGAGGTTTTCTTGGTATAAACCCGCATAGGAACAGTCTGGAAAGTGGCAGCGGAAGCTTCGCTCTGCTCCCTCAGTGTGACTCAACTCGTGCAGTTTAAGGGAATGCCTGAAAAAGTTCGAAATGCTAAATAAAAATTAAACAAGAAGGGAAGCTAACTTATAGTCGTCCAATATAGTGGAGTAATCAGTAATTACAAAACTATCTGAAAATATGCGTTCAGATAGCTGTAAGACTTAGGAGGATGGCTAGATCGACTCAGCTGTTTTTCGGAAAATGACTTATTTACTGCGTTGCAAACTTCTGACCAAAATTAGAATACCCTGTATGTGTCTGTCGGTCACTTTATTAAGGCACCGCGCTCCCCCTTCACGAAACTTTTTTTGTTGAACTCCTAAATTTTTTAATTACATTAAATCAATGCAAACGAAATTCGCAGCAAAGTCACGTTTTAGGAACGGCACTGACACGAGGCACGTCCACATCCAAATCCAAACTAAAGATCCAACCTGACCGGTTGCGAGCCATGTCCACGAATGTCCGGCAGCAGCGTTTCAGTCAAAGAGACCCGCAAAATGCAAATGCAAACTCCCCTAGGCAAAACTTTTCGGTACATCAATTACGGATGCTAATTAATCGAAACAGCTGAGAAAGAGAGAGGGATCTTTTTATTTTTGGACATTTTCACAGTGGCCAAGGAACGTTTCGATTTAAATGAGACAGGACAACGCATTGTTAATCTGACTTTAAGATTTTATTTAAGGAGTAAGGAGAGCGCATGTTCAATATAGATACTTTGACTGCGTTTAACAATTATTTCTTTGAAGGCATGACGCCATTTAGTATTTTAAATAAAAGAGAACACCGTATAATTGTTAGAATCATCAATTTTAACATCTTGAAAACTAACAATATTCAGCTTTATAGGCTCTAAAGAGTTTATTGGACTTCTAGGATTCAGGGGAGGAAGAACGATGCAAGAAGATGCACCGACACATTGCGATGTATCTCAGACTTTTAGCCTTTTTCGTCAACTAATAAAAGGGCTTTTCCTCATAGGTGCATTGGTTACTGGCAATTCCAAAAGTATGATTTAGTTGTATTGTCCTTTAACCATAGTAAATTCAAAATATTTGAGCATGAAACTACTACGTTCTCTTAGGGCATAAAACTTATATATTATATACTTTACTGTCCGGTGAGAGTTACCCTTTATATACCACCAAAATGTGTCCGATGTTGTCTTTTTATTTTGTTTTTACAAATATTCAAAATCCATATTCTTGGAACTCCGGCTTATCCCAGAGCTTAGGTAATTTTCACAGCTCTTATCGTATTCAAAGCAGCAAAGGATTCTTCTTAATAATGCGCGACATTAGCAAAGTTTCAATCTTGAATCTAAATTCCCGTTGCGAGACAAACACCGAACAACCGATTTTGGGGGTGCGGGTGGTGCTGGTGGTGGAGGTGGTGGGGCGACAGTGTCATGCATTTCTAATGATGCCATAGCGAACTCGAAGAAGAAGAGCAGGAAAGGACAGGGGCGAAAAGTGGGCGTCGTTGATATGTGAAACGTCACTTTGTATAGAGCTTGAATAGGAACGACAATGACAACGACGGCGACCAAGCAGCAGGGTGACGAGCTGGGGAAGGATGCAGAGAGGGAGAGCCGGATGGTTGGCAAGCAGCTCCTTGAAGGTATTGCAGGTCTTGACAAAAGGATGCCATTTCACCTGAAGGAGTTTGCCGTAAATTGTTCTTGTTTCTGTGGCTCCTGTTGCCCAGGATAATGGTGGCAAGGAACAGTAACATAACGCTGAAAGAAAGCAAAGCGAATTAGATGCAACAACAGCACAATGCCAGCAACAACATTATCTCGCGCCTGGTTCGTTTTCCCTAGTTCCCAGTTGTATTTTCACATCCAACATTAACTTTTATTTCCGTAAATTCATTCCCGCACTGCTCTCTTCTCCGGCAGGTTCTTGATTTTACTTAGCCATAACCGTCTGTCTCGCTAATAAGTTTGTCTCTGAGCAAAGTCCAGACCAGGCAGCACTACTCCTGAATTAACTTGGGTTAATACGAGGCAGGTGTCAGATATTCGTTCTATATAAATATACACGTTAATTCAAATAATGCGATTATGTTTTATAAATATGTTGCTTAACTTAATACTTCTATCAAAATCATGATGCAAACTTATTAGAACAAAAACCATCTTAAAATATTGAATGGTTTTAGCAAAAATTCTCTATGAAAACATAAAATATATATTTATACGCTTTTTCCAGTATCCCACTTATATTTGCAAGACCTGCTAAAGTTTATAATCTTCTGAACCATCATATATTAAAATACAATTCTCTTTTGACATTATTATTTATTTCTTGAAGATCTGAGTTTCAGTATAAAATCATCGGTAAGAAAACGCTTTTTAATTCCCATGTTAGACAATCCTTAAGGATATTCAGAATCCGCTTAAAATTAAACGAGAAGTAAGTTCACACGAATGCCTTCAATGATAAAAGAAGTTTAGAAGAGGACATATCCTGGGATCTCGAGGCAGCAGCTTCGTTTCCGATTTGTTGACGAAAACGAAACGCCTTGTGAAGAAAACTTTGCCCTTTTTAGCGCCAATTTTGAATGGGGGATGGGCTGAGGTTTAGTTGTCATCAACACCCTTCTGAAAGGGATGCCGAGGCGCAGGGATGAGTGCAGCTGCTGCAGGCCACGAGACGACGCTGTTGGCCCTGTCGGGTGTTGTGTCAACTTTTGCACGCCATCCATTAGAGGAGCGTACCCTCTGCGGAAGCTCCTCCCCGTTTTTCGCCAAGAAAATGCTGAGCTAACATGTTGCGGGTGTGGCAGGTGCAAAGTGTATCCTGCTGCTGCTCATTGTCAGCTGCACGAGGACGCGCGGAGGTAAGGGGTAGGGTCTAAGGGGTGGGTCTTAAGCTTCCAAGAAGGACTCCTGTCTGTGGCTGTCTTAGACAATCGCATGTGTAGTTTGGAGCAGCTGAATGTTTGCCTTGGTGCGCTCGCATTGTTGTTCCCAAAACTCGCATAAATATTTATGACAGCGTCTTTCTTGTCTTGTCTTGTCTTTTGGGCGCAAACTTCTTCTTCCCTGCCGTGGGGTGTTAGTCAAGTCAGCCCCTTGCAGACTGCTTCCGGTGTCAGTCACCGGGATGTGTGCGCACACCAGGGCTGCCAACTTGGCGTGATTCCCGAAAAAGCGTTTCCTACCCGATTATCAGGGGTATTCTATTAGCTATGTATAGTATCTGAAGAACATATTCAGAATTAAAAGAAGTCAAGGTTAGTGTTTGGTATCCAAAGCTCTGTACTGCACGAGGAACTTTTAAAAGGCTCACTCTTACATCGATCGACTTAAACAAGAAAGAAGCCTACCTTGGGAAAGCTGACACTTGGGGAATTTTTCAGTTTGCAATTTGACCCAAACATTCCTATAAAACTGGAAACATAATCAAGTAGTCAAGCTACAGTCTACTCTTGAACATTGTGAGATACTCGGTACCCAAAGCACCCATTGTGGATGCAAATGTATGGCTTGGATAATTCAGTACAAAGCGGTTTACTTTTCAAAACATTTTTCTTTCGAAACGACTAATGTTAGTTTCATTAATTAAATACCATATTAAAATACAATTTTTGTTATAGGGAATCCTATATACGGGAGTGTACTATCAAAAAAAGTTGGTTTGCGCTATATATTCTAACTGGGTCATGATCATGGGGTATAACAAAAATATGATGCATTCGTTAAATGACAAGTGCCCCGAGGTACTCACGTGGCGTCTTTATTTTTAAATTTAGTTCTCTATTTTTTATAGCAAAGTCAAAACCCAGAATTTTAAACAAAAATTAATTCACTTTGTTAAATTAAAATTAGAATTAGTTAAAGAAGTTATGTGCCAAACTTCAAAACTATAGGTCTGTTATATTTTGAGTTATTGTGTACCGACTTCAAAATGGAACTGTTCAGAAGAGCAGATACCTTAAACACCAAACGACCTCCGTTCAACTACGCATAGTTCGATCAACATTGCTATGATCGATGTGAAACTTTGACAAAATACTCTTAAAATATTGGAAATTTCTAATAAGAAAAAAATAAAATATTACGACAAAATACGATGCTCCCCTCCCCCTTTAAAGAACAAGGAACTTTAGTTAGGCAGATCGTAAGGCAGAAGAAAATGTTGACAAATGATAGGAGCATGTTGGTGAACCCCATGTAAAGAGAAATGTTGCTAGGTACACGCTAAGCGTCACCCATTTGTGTTGCCAACAGTGCAGATGTTGCAGGATTTCAATATACACAGAGACTTTATTTTTAGCAGCCGCACTGATAAGTGACTGTTAAAGCTTAGTTATTGGCTTCATTATTTTTTGTAGGCGGAAGAAAACGTGGTCAAATTTAAAAATCCAGCAATTTTATCACCAAAGTGAATAGCTTTAAGTCTTATAGTCTCTTACATGTGTAATTTCCCACGGACAGACAAACTCGGCTACTGATCCTGATCGGGAATACATGAGGATTTCTTAAAAAAATTTAAGACTATACCCTGTTAAGGATGTTTTTGATGTATTATTAATAAAATTTATAGGCTTTACCAGTTCAGAATTTCCTTACATATTATGGTAGATACTAAATGCTACATATCTGAGATTTATATTCATAATATAGAATATAATAGAATATAAAGGGTAACAATTAATTTAAATTCAAAAACCTCTTATTGTTTTGACAACACTACCGAGGAATACCCTAACGCCCCAGCCTCTGCCTCTTCTCATGTATGTAATTGGTACGTAAGTCCTGTCCTGCCTCGCCTCTTGTCCTGTCCCGCAGAAGTTGGGAGTTGTTCTTCGCTGGCGCGACATTAGTAGGATTTTGATGCCTTGGCCCGTGCTGCATGTGAAATTAGTTGCTGCAGCCGCGCCGCACAACACCCTCCTACGCACAGGCGGCCTTTATATACACACCATGTGTAATTAGGGAAGTGCCTCGGATACTTTCCTTTCCATTCCCTGTCGTTTGGACGACTCCGTGGCGCTTATCTGGCAAACTTGAGCGAAACAAAAATCGTTGCAGGAAATTACCGTTAAATGTCACCCTTGCACTTGTCTACCGAACACGCCCACCAACCTCCTTTAACCCCTTTTAGCGATACGTGTGTGTACTTTCTTGACTTTGTTTGGCTTTGGCATTGTTATTAATGCTTGGCCGGGTCTTAACGTGAAGTTTTTAATGTTCATCTTGGCCGTCTATTTGAATTAGTTACATTGCATGGTGTGGGCTGGGAAGCCCTTCTCTTGAATATTGATGTGCTGCTAAACGAAGAATTTTTCCTAACTACCTTCTTCCTTAATTGTGACATGATTTGATAGTATTTTGTTCTTTTTGTTATCTTAATAGTTTAAATGTTATCTCAGGTGACAACGCTAGAGGCACCGATTAAAGCCCAAGAATACATTTGAAAAATCCCATGGAGCTTTCCCAGAAAAGTCATTTTATGATTTAAAAATGAATGGTTTTCATTCCTATCTGAGCTTGGTACGAATTTTGGAACCTTTGTTCAAGACTCGAAAGAGAAGGTCAGGGAACAACTTTAGTGTCTATATAAGACTATAATATAATATATAACTAGACAAATTCTATATAAATTCATACGCCTTAAATCCAACCATTGATTGTAAACAGCAGAATACCAAAAGCTACATTTCATAGGTGTCGCTTAAGGAAAACGTGGCCAAGTGGCCAAATATTTAGCCTTAAAACGAATGAATTTACCAGTATTCCGATATTGCTTTTAATCGTCACAGAAAATTCATATATTTTTATTCCGATTCTAAGACTATGGCTGTGCTATTTTAAAAGCATACTCTAAAGTCAGAAATTCCACTTTAAAATAACAAGATCTAGTTTCATTTACATTAAATTCTTTAAGATAAACAAAAGTATTAGTATTTTGATCTCTGTTGAAGGTAGTTGGTTCCCAGAAAACACCAAACACCAAATGTGTGTGAAACGTTTGCGTATACTTCAAAAACGTTCTAAATCCAGACTTTTAATTAGGAGCATTTCTAACTATGTATGTAAACTGGGAATTAAAAGTAAAAAAGTGTTGTCAGCTAAATATTTTCCAAAATTAAGTGCTAATTTCTTTCAAAACTCTTTCTTTAAACTTTCCATAGCATACTGTACTTTTGCAGTCTTAGCCCATGATGTGTAGTTATGCAATCTGACATAACGCTCATGAGATGAGAGAGTCAGGTAACCACTCCTCTGAACTCTGGTGGCCCAAACATACCAGCAACGAAAAAAGCGTGCACGAAGCCCTTGCCAATGGCCATCAACAACAAGCCGGAATCCGCAGTGAGATGGGTGATTGCGAACTGAGACATAAGAACGAGGACTCGGACGACCCACTCCAGTGCCAGTGCCAGTACCAGTGCCAGCCGACCACAAACCGAACATTGTCCGACTCAATTTCGCAGATTCATAAAAATGAATGAGTGCAATGTGGCAGGAGAATCCCTAAATCGTCAGATATAGCGGAGCGAACGGAGTTATAGGAAATGAAAAATCAAGTTTTGCGGAATTGACTCTCAAGTGATGGAGCTCCTTGGAACCGGGAGGGCTCCCTCCCCCTCCCGTTGAGACCGTTGGAGGACGACGGCTGCCATTAAAACGAATTGCACTGCACTTTGTGCCATCAACAGAATCAACTGCCGGCAAACGAATGATGCACCATAGGATGACTTAAAATACAAAATAAAATAAGCCAACGGAATAAGGAAAAGCGAGCGGACGAGAGGAAAGAAAAACATCAGCGCAGAAGGGAGGGAGGAAAAGGGGGCAGCGGGAAAACGCCAGCAGACGGATCGGAAAAGCCAGGGCCCAGAGCAGGATGGCGCGAGAGAGGAGATGAAACCGAATCCAAATCCGAACCCGACCCGGCAGAGGCAGCCAACAGAACATTGCACGCCATTTCAATAAAAGTGAATTGCCCGACGCTGCGATGGCGACGTCGTCGTCGTCAGAGGACGCCTCAAACTTCAGGCTCTGCCTCCTGGAGGAGTAGGAGGACCCTCATCCGCAGCGCCTGGCTAAAGAATCCGAAATGGACACTAGTCGGCGATGGGAACGTGACACGGCATGAGGCAAGTAAGGGAAGCCTGGTTATTATAATTATTTTTGAGGATAATGAAAATTACTGCATTTTATATTCACTATACACTATAAACTATACATAAAACCACAAATCGAACAAATTAATTATGAAATTCGAAATTTGGCTTCGCCCTAATCGCATCTAACAGCTGAACAAAAATGAGCACACTGAACAAAAATCTGAAAGTAAACAAAAATGAATAATAAGAAAGGAATGTTCCTGGTTCTTTTAAGATCACTTTTGGTTTAATCATGAGCAACTTAATATTATGTAAAAATTTCGAAATAAATGATGATATCTCAGAGACTTATAGAAATTTTTTTAATTATTTTAAAAACTGATTTTAAAGGGCAAACACAATATTTTATTATAACGTAACGATCGTTAAACTTGTATTTATAGCACACCCTGATGTATACGAAAATTCTCTGAGGCCGGATTAGAGTTTAGCGTAACAAAACCCTTCGGAAAAGTATAAGTTCTTGGATCCAAAAAGCTGTCGGCCTGGGAAGAAGAATATTAATAAAGAGCGCCCTCTTTAAGTCCAAATTTACATGATCTTTTCAAAGTTTCGAGTTTAAATATGAACTATGAAACAGAACTCTTTCAGGGGACACATCTAGTTGGAATTGTACGTGATTTAAGTAAATCCTTTGGAAATTTCAGTTGGTCATACGGTTATATTTGTAGTTAACGCATAATTGCAAAGATGCAACAGTGAGTACTAGTGAGTAAGCACTAGTGATTCAGGAACTTAACCGAAGCTTTCAAGCTAGCGATAGCAACATATTTGACATAAACGTTTTTTGCATAAACGTATTTTGAGGATAATATTTTGGCTGAACTATTTATTTTTTGCTTATTTCTTTGATACAATTTTTCATTTCTTCATACAGAGGTCACCGCAAAGCGTCTCATTCACAAGGCATCCCTGGAGATTTGCTACTCATTAAAATAACTATAATATCTGTACAAGTATCTAAAATAATATATTACTTTTAAAGGAATGCATAATGCTTTAACTTTCAAAAACAGTAACAAACCCAGACTTGTTCAAGGCCTCTACAGATTTACCCGTTCTGACGAAGTTACCTCTGGTAGCCATGAATAAAAACTAAATTTAATGTATAACACTTTTAAGGGATAAATAATTCTCTTGTTAAAAAAAATAACCGCTTGTATAAATAAAGCTAAAACACATCTCGGACGCATCTCTAACACTGCAATCGTCTAAAATTGCGATCTGAAAAAGCGACCGTAAAACGGGAGTTAGCTGGAGTCTGGAATTCCGGAAGCGTGTGTAGCAGCGCTCCACTGTTGACATGACTGACGACGATGTCGTCGTCGTCGTCTCCGTCGCCTCCTTTCGGGAGGCGGTCTCTGAAAGTTTGTCTTAGCTCAGACACTCCACAGCTCCGCCGCCTCGTCCCAATCCGCCGCTGCACGCTGGCTGGCCACTTGGTCTCGTTAGTCGTAAAAGCAAAGTATCTACATCAAGCGGGCACAACAATAACTTCAAATGAGCATTTTAATAAATTTTTCAAATAATCACTTGAAAAGTGGAAATTTCTTTGCCCCAGCGACGACTCTCAGTCTCCGCTCGCAATTCAACTTAATGTTTGCTTAAGGAATTAGTTGGCAGAGGCGACCGTGAAGTGGAAAAAACTTAGCAAGTTATGAGTAGTTTCGAGGAGCAACGGAAATTGGACGTCTTGGATCGGGCATAGCTAATGCTCTGATGGGAGCGGGCTCAGCCTTTAATACGAGAAGTAGTATGAAAAAAATACACTCGTAGGACAATGAATCCTTTTCTGGTACTCAAAAGGCATGAGTTCGGTATTGGGACTGGACATTCCTATCCTTCCCGCCTTCATCTTTGTTCATATACATAAATATTAACACCCGAGTCTAAATGGAAATTGCAGTTTCGGTGGAATAGCCCGAGGCTTGATTTGCGAGTGCACTGCATACTTTGCGGCTGCTGCAGTCCACACATGAGGAGGGCCTCCTCGCGTTTTTTGGGGCAGGAATCCCCGCACTTAATGAGTTGTATTGTGTTGTACTCTTTCGGTTACTTATTCTCACATACTGCAGCTCGGAATTTTTAATTAATGCAACCCACGAGCACGAGCTCGCCACGCGGTTCCATGGATTTCATTTGCAGGAATTCCCAAGCCAACCATTTTTTGCTACTTTCTTGTTTATTTGAGACTTCTATTAACGGCAAACTATTTGGGCGATTTTCGGGGACTACAATTAATTTGCATGACATTTTCATAAGGACACCGACACCGCTTCGATAGCCCGGGGCCATTCTGAGATTCTAATTAGCGGTCTTTGTGCGTGGAATTACACAGTGGAAGGAAGGGTTATCGAAAGGACTTCTGTTGAAAATGTTGCTTAAATTACTTACTTTTTGGACAGTACTTTGGCACAGGTCCCACACTGATATTTCGGCTTTGCCACTTTGGCCACGTTGGTCGAATTGTCCTTAGCTTGGGGAGTATCCTTTCTCTCGCCGTGCATGGTGGCCACATGATTCTTGAGGTTGTGTCTCCTTGCGAACTTCTGGTGGCACTCTGTGCACTCGAAAATCTTCTCATCTGTGTGGTTTCTGAGGTGGGCTCTGAGGGAGTGCTTCTTGAAGTGCTTTGGACAGAGTGGGCACTGCAGCAACTCGTCTCTCCCTATTGTTCCCGGTCGCGAGTGGAAAAAGCGGTGGTAAATGAGATCTGACTCATATTGCGACTGGAAACTGCACTTGTCGCAGGAGAACGCGGAGGCACTCTTAGGCGCAGCTGCGTTGGAGGCACCGGAGGTGGTGGCCAGGGGCTGACAGCTGCGCGTGTGCCTACCCAGCGCCTGGGCGGATTGGAAGCTCGATCCGCAGCTGAGGCATACATGGTTGTCGTCCGGATGCACTTCAGCTCGATGTTGCGCCAACCTTTGTGGGGAGTCAAAAGCCTCCCCACAATTGGAGCACTTTTTCTCGGCTAATTTAGTCCTCTTGGCAGGCGGGCTATGGGGCGGTTCTTCCAGCACTTCCCTGAGCATATGCTCTATGTCCTTGTCCGGTCGGGAGCTGGAGAAAGGTGCCTTGGTTCGTGACCTTTGCTTGTGTTGCACTAAGCTCCGGTGCCGTCGCGCCTGCAAAGGTGTGTCAAAGTCCAAGCGACATATGGCACAGTAATACCTTGCCAGGTGGTGCTTGTGCTTCTCGTGACGCTGGAGTGCCAACCGCGACTTCTGTGACATTCCACACAGCCCGCACCGAAATCTGCACTGATACTCATCAGCTGCGGTTCCCGAAGGTGCCAGTCCGGGATGATCGGAGGCGAAGTGCCGACGAAGCTGCAAATTGTACAGTACGCTCAGCCCGCAATACGGGCACTGAATAGGCCGCCGCTGGGCAATGCATATGGGTACCGACCGGTTCAGGACCAAGAGCACTTCTTTGTGAGATGCGTGCAGCAGGTGGAGCCACATGGACTCATTGGTGGTGCACTCAAACTGGCAGTACCCACACCAAAAGGATCCACCCAGCCTCTGGGTTAGCTCCGAGTGCTCCTGGGACTGCCAGTGATGCAGAAAGGCATCCTCCGTGTTGGCGTAAAATCGGCAGGGCAGGCACTGAAACGGCGCCTGCCTCACGATGCTGCCCATGTGGCTGAGAATGGTCTGCAGGGACAACTGCCTCCTCAGCGGATTCTGCTGCTGGAGGCGCCGGTAGTGATAATGGGATATCAGGTGCTTGCCCATCAAATGCCTGGGCATCCTGCGGCGGCAGAGATCGCACCGCAGGAGACTCGATCTCCGCGGTCTCTTGACAGGCTTCAGCTGCAGCTCCTCCTTCTTCTCGCTGGTCGCCACAGCAAAGTCCTTGCTCAGAGTGAGTTCTTCTCCGAGGGTAGCCTGCTCCAACTGGCACTCTGCATCAGCCCTTTTCAGATGGTAGCCACTTCTCAAATGTTGCTCGTAGTTGGACCTACTTTTGAGACGCCTGCAGCAGATGTTGCACCAGTAACTGGTCCCCGGTTGTTCAAGTTTTGTGAGGTCTATATTTTCCCGATACTCCAGCTGCTTGCTTCCGGGCACCCACTTGCCCTTCGTGTGATCCGCCGGAGGGTGAGTGTACGCCTCCTCCGGTGGATCGTCCCAGCTGGGCGATATTCTCTCGATGTGTGGGTGCCGGAGCTGGGGGCGGTGTTCGGGCTTCCACTTACCGCCAGTGTGGGTGGCGGGCACTGTGGGCGGGGAATGGCGCCTGACATCGTACTCCTCCTCATCCTCTTCCGCGTCAAAGTCATCGGCTTCCTCGTCATCGTCCTCTTCTTCACTCGCTTCTGGGGAGTCGTGGTCGAAGTTGAGGGGCTTGAACACCGCCTCGTCGTGTTCCCTCACTGCTTTCAGGAGAGGATCGCCCCTAGGCGCTGCCCAGGGCTCCTCTTTGGCTCTATCCTGGCGAGGCACCGATCCGGTCTTGCCCCCGGTGGAAACACTTTGCAACTGCAGCGATGAGAAAAACAGGTCAGCTCCCAGCTCGTAGGGAAGATCGTAAGCTTCGGTCAGGGACTTTGAAGATTTTCCCCCATGACTGGCAGCTGTTTTCCGGAGGTAACTACTTGGGGCCTCCGGTTCGGCGAAGTGAAAGCCATCATAGGTGTGATCCAGGTGACTGCTGCGACTGATGATCGTCTGGGACACCACTGGAGTGGGTGTGGAACTGGTTGCTGACCCATCTGTAGATGGCGTACCTTCTGGCTTCACCGTCACCAGGCAATTTCGCTTCCTGTGCTCAATGTACTTGGTGAGTCCCAGAATCGTAGCATTGCACTTAATGCACAGGTGGGTGTCCTCAAGGTCTTCAGTGTTCATGATGGAGGCCTGGAAATAGTAACGTAAAAATACCTTATTAGTAAAATACACTCTTCGATTAGTAACAGATAATTCAGATTTCTTATGATATTTGGGTACAATATTTTCAATTAAATGCCAAAAATAATCATGATTCGGAATTTAAATGTCCAAAAAATAAAAGAAATACGCAAAAATAGGTTCATTTAATCTTTTAAGCTTTCTATTTTTAGCTGAGAGCGATAGATTTCGATTTTTTTGGAACAATATTTTCCTAAAGCTACAAAATTTAAGTTTATTACAAAGCAAAACAAGAAGCAAAGCTAACATCGTCAAGCCGAATTTTAAGTACTAATTTATTTGTTGTTGATATGTTCTGGTTTTCAACATTAAAAAGTCGCTGTTTACCGATCGGGTTGGAAGATTTTGAAGCATGAGGCCAAAATTTGATCTGTTTGTTTGTGAGTATGAGTTTATTGGGATTCATTTATTATTTCCGGGATTTTATAACAATTTGTAACCCTATTAAGATTATAGAACAACTTTGTTCTCAACGAAGTTAGAGTATAGGAAAACCTTAATTTAATAATGCTAAGGATTACAATTTCTAAGTGTTGTGAAGATTAAATAAACATTTACTTTGTTAATATATTTAAGTGTGTATTCTAGAATTTTTTGTTTGTTTTTATTATTGAATTATGAAATTCAAGGTAAGGCTGATTTAAATCCTATTTCAGATTAAATTTGGTAACTATATCCCTATTTTCATTCAAAGTCTATTTATTCCATGAACTCGATTAAAAATTGTCATCAAATCCCGACCGTTAATTGGTTAAATCATTATGAACCGTTCCTACAAATTTTAACTTTATCCATAAGAATAAGAATGCTATCTACTTTTTTTAAATTCCTTAACGCACTCCATGGCCTTTTTCTGTTTCTTAGATACGAAATTGGTAAAAAATATTAGTTCTACGAGCAAACCCTACCCACCAACCACATGTCACAGAATGATTCAATAAGATCCTGCCTCTCTAGTTCTGGTGCGTTACCCAAAACGAACTGTTCTCGCCTCCGATTGGGCAATATTTCAAGCCGGGACTTATTCATTAGAAGTTCCGGGAATCCACTCCGCAGTCCTCAATCCTTGCGTCCTCTGGCAGCAGTCATGGGCCACCGCTGCGTTGACAAGGCTGTGTCCTCTTTCGTCCCTGTGTCCTGTGTTCCGTGTCCGCTTCCCCGTTACGTATTCGCCGTGTTGCGGCCTGTCAGAAATGAAGTTTATTGCGCCTGTGTTGCTGCGCCCATGTATGTAAGTCTGTCCTTGTCCCTGGTTCACAGCCATTATCCCTTTCCGGCCCCCGTTCGCGATGCTAAATGTAAAAGTGTCATTTCCGCCATATGTGAGCGCGATGAACGATGCGTCGAAGTCGACGTTGACGCCAGGAACTCTGATGTTGCTGCTGTGCCGTCGCGCTGTTCCCGCCGGTGTGTCCTGCCTCGGTTGTTAATAATTTCAGCGCACATTTGCAGCAACAACAATCGGTGGCAGCAGTTGGCTGGAATTTATACAAACGAGGCCCATGTCTGAGGTTAAATACGAAAAACATAACAATTCCAATGCAGAGGCTCATTCCCATTCCCATTCCCATACCCATACCCATACCCATACCCATACCCATACCCATACCCATACCCATACCCATTCCCATTTTCATTGCCATTCCCGGATGGATATGGGAATGCGTGATATGCAATACGGCTTGTATGGGCGATGAGCCATGCAAACATCCGCAAATGCCGCCTTTATTCATCTAACAAACAAGGACAATGTGGGCCCCGCGTTCCACTTGTTGTTTTTGTAAGTGATAAACGAACATTCGCTTAACAATTAACGTCCTGGCAACAGCATCCCTCGCCCCCCACATTCACTTGGTCTGAACATTTTTAGACTTTCACCAGCCGTTGCATTTTTTATAGCGCTAATTAGTTTGAAAGGGTGGTGACGCTTGCCACGTCAAACAGAGCAGCAAATGTCTCTGATTTACGATAATAGCTTATTATACATTTTGAGTTTGGCAAGCGAAAAAAATAAGCTGGAGTTCAACCAAAAACAATCTCTTTAGGGTTATAATAAAAATAAATAAATTTGTAAGCCCATACGGTGTGTGATACAAAAAAAAAGTGTGTGCATAAACGCCATTTCATATATTCAGTTATACACGATTGTTTAGTATGAATTTATATTAAATTAAATCAACAAATTATTCAAATTGCAGAACATTTGTCAAATTAACTTAAAATATACGGGTGGGTAAAGGAAAACAAAATCATTTTCATATTATATCATCATGAGTTCAAACTTGTCTTCGATTGGAAATATTAAAAATTTAGGTTATGTTCCCAGGCTTGTGCAATGTTCTTATAAACCGTATGTTTTGAATATACAAACAAAATGTACGTCCCCAGATAATAGTCCTCATATATGTGTAAGTTCATTTCCAGTATTTCTCCATTGAGGAATTAAATAATAAAAGCAGTTAAAAAGCTGCACAGCACAATTGTCCCATTATTTGCATTTGTGACAACGAACGATGGCGACGAAACAATCCCCGCCCCGCCCCAACCCAAACCCAGACCCAGACCCAGACCCAATCCCTATTCCAATGCCAATCCAGGGAAATCCGGACCAGAGTCATCGTCAGTGCCTGCGTCATCAACAAAAATAAAAGCAATGGTGGCAATAGCGTAACAACAAATAACATGACAACGTTGTTGCTGCGTTTGCCGCCGATGTTGTTGTTGATATAGCCGCTGTTGTTACTGATATTGTTGGCATTGGAGGGCATCATCAGCAAACACTGTACAACACAATCGAGGAAGGGATGGTGCGGAGCGGCGACGAGAAATCCTCGTGGTTGTTTGATTCGAAAATTGAGTTTTAGCGAGACAAATAAAAATAAAACTTAGAACACCAGCGCAGCAACAAGAGAGCCAGGCCAAAGCGCACCCATTAAAAAGGAGTTATCACCCAATTTAGTACCACAAGCGCGGAATAACGCACACACTTCCAGGGGGGAGGGGGTCGTAGGGAGTGGGTTTGAACGTGAGTTTGTTTGTGTATCCCGTGCTCAGCTTGTCGACGTCAGTTGGAACAGCAAATAGACGTAGCCATTTGACGTAAAATCCATATGAAATAGAACTTAAGATACATCTAGCCGAAAGCCTACGTTTCAAATGTACAATTTTTGTGTGTACCAGTAATATGGTATACATTTCAAGTCCCATTTCTGTACCTCTTCACGTTTCCAAGATCTCGAGCCAAGCGAGATCAAAGAAAACAGGTCAAGCCCCTTAAAATACCTCATCTGACGAAGCTTAAGTAAAGTGTCATAAATATATCGATTTAATGATAAAAACTGCACAAGTTTCATTGCCAGGCAGGCCTTCCTGGCAGCTTGACAAACGTCATCAAAAAATTTTACGACTCCTCTCTTATGAGCGAACCAAATAAAAAAATTATATGCCACATAAACCTGATGACCGGCAGGCCAATCGGGCGGGTACCACTCAACAGGTAGGCCCTGGCCATCCCCGATCCGTGATCACGGATCCCAGGTCCAGGCCCATGAGTGGCATCTGTCGGGGCTGTAAAACAGCGAGGGGGGACTTCGATTGCAAATTAAAAATGCCTGGCAGCTGACGAGGAGAAATCAAGAGATGCCAATAATAATAAATTCGGTATTGTAAATTATTGGGCATCGTAAACGGGAATATGCTAATCGAATTCATTAATCTGATAATGAGGGTAATTAGTTCTTTGTTTCGGCTGAAGGGTCTCTTTGGGCCACATAAAAACTCACTCAAAGGAGCGCCAATGTAATGGCTGCCTCATTGAGACGATTTTAGCAATGCAATTAACTGGAAAATGCAGTATTTGCCTTTGAAATAAGCAAGTAAATAATGCTGTCACTATATCCCTAAATATTTTGAGTTTGAATCCAATATCAAGGCCAGAAAATTGATTTTCCAAACCATCCGTTGAGCGACGAATGGAGCCATTAGCATTCAACATAAAGACCGACCATGAAATCGAACCGAAATCTCTTGGCTAGAAATTAACTGCAAATCGTTAACAATAATTCAGCGGGCAGCTCAACACAGTTCCACAGCTCATCGGAGGGGGATCGGTGGTGGCCGAGTGGTTTGCATTTAAGGCGATGATCGTACATTTTAATGGGCATATTTCACGCCAATCGCCAATCGCCCGTCGACGTCGCCGTCGCCCGATCCCATCCGTGGAAGCCGCCAGGCGGCTGGGGCTCTCGGCCCACGACGAATTCATAAAGTATCTCGCACTTTTTTTAATGATATCTGAGTTACTAGCTAGCCGAGTGGGATCTTTAACTCTGATTTCCCTGCATCTCGCAGCAGGTACAATGCAACAATTTGGCGGCAACTTATGACAGCGCGGCCGTCGCAAATAAACTCAAATGGCGCACCACACTAAAAACTGATCTGCGGAGCGAGAATTTATGGGTCTTTTTTAAATGCAACAACAACCGCCGAGTCAGCCGAACTGTACGAGGCGGCGGCCTTCGTGCGCTCCTAAGTTATGAATATTACCAAATGGGTCAATTCGAAATAAATAAGCAACGGTCCCGGGGATCCCAGGAGTCTCCTGGTCCTCGTAGTTGCCGCGATTCCAATAGAGTTGTCTGTGTCGCAGCCTCGCAATGAGCTGTCGCCTGTTGCAAGGGAAGAGGCCTCGTTTCCTGCCAAGCCATGCGCCTCCTCTGCCTTCCCCCTGCATCCCACTCCCCCGGCTGGGAATTGGGCGGCCTCGCCTGTACTATCGCTCATGCATCTGGTAATCTATGCGCAATTAGCGGCGTACATCAGATTTAGTGTTCTGATTGCTTTTGCTTCTCCTCTATCTGTCTCTCTCTCCCTGGCAGATATGGACCGTAAATATGATTTGGAATTCGTTGTTGTTATTCCGCTCCTTGATCTGGCGGAGTGTCTCATTCGCTAGATATTTAGCAGACGGACAGGAAATGGCTTCAGTTCCCTTGGGAGAAATGTTTGCTATGTCTGAATGAAAAAGATAATCAGATATCAGTGGGTTGTAGTTATATAATTATATTATACTCAATGTAATGATATTGCAACTTGATAATTCAATGTTTGCCATATATGCAGAAATAACTTTAGTCTTTATTTACTACTTACTTACTTTATACCAGTTAAACTATATATTGTGTTCCATGATTCTTCTATAGTTCCTATAGAAACCAAAGCCTATTTACCTCTTATAAGTAGCAAAAACAAATTTTTAATTGTGACATGGAGAGTAGAGAATAGCTTTTCATGGTGGCACGTTGGACATTTGCCCAAAATTTAAGTAACTATGAGAAAGTGCCTTAGTCTGATTAACAGTCGAGACGATAAACCTTGGGTGGAATGGACTTGTCTCATGCTACTTAGGCGGTCTTCGGATACGGGTGGAAATCAAATAATTGGAATATTCAGGAGTTGGTTAATATACAACTATACTGCATATTAAGTGATAAAGAAAACAAGAACGGACCCTAACTTCGGCATGCAGTTTGCAATTGAATTATTAGGAAATATCGAATGAAATTAAAAACGAAAAGGAGATATATTAATTGTTAAATATGTTGAAAAACAGCGAAGTTCTAATTTTTTCCAACAAATTTTATGATCGTTCCTATAGCAGCTATATGATATAGTCCTCCGATCCGGCCTGTTTCGACATATACATTAGTAAGAGCAGTCAGAAGACTATCTGCATACAGATAGCTCCAAGGATGAGAGACTCGTTTTCGTAGAAACGGGCAGACGGACATGGCTAGATCGACTCGGCTGTTGACGCTGATCAAGAATATTTACAAGAATATATACTTTATAGGGTAGGTTAACTGCGTTGCAAACTTTTGACTAAAATTATAATAAAGAGTATAAAAATAGTATTTATACAAATAATTATCACCGCATTTTTGATTTAGTTTTTATTTTTCATTGTCTCGTTGTTTCCTATATATTATATTAGTCTACCGTTTGTGCATATTTGTCTTAAATTACTTAGTTTTTTTAAGCGCTCGAACACAAAAATATTGAATGTGTGTTTTGTCGCCTTCTGTACATAACATAATAAATAAAATAGTTATAATAAAATTAAAGCAAATGATTCAACCGGTTCAAGGCAGTACTTACAAACTAAAAATTTTCATTTCTAGCTAGTTACTGTTTTATTGATATTTTTAATAATTTTTTAACCAGATGGTAAATAATAAAATATTCCCGAATAAACCAGTCAATGTTTTTTATAGAGTTAAAGATGTGTCAGCAATCACACTTTACATATTTAAGGAGTTTATAAAGTTAGAATAATACATTCGTTGAAGCAATACTCTAATAATATCCATTTAATGGTAAGATCACCTACCCCCTGCCACAGTGCCCGCGTTCAATTCGAAACAGATAAAAACTTCAGAGCCCATAAATATACCCATCAATTAGCATTTGTACAGATGGCCCAGCCCAGCGCAAGTCAAGAGCACCAAGTCCGACTTCTTCTGCTCGCATCCTTAGCTCTGGCGATCTTTATGGCTCCATGCCGTTCTGTGGGCGGAGGTGATAAATCCCAGTTGAGTGGCTCCCATTAGTGCATCGACTGACTGTGGTGACTTTGCGTGACTTCGTCAAATGGTCGAGGTGCTTCCGTTTCCCTTTGTTTTTGACGCGTGGGATCGTCACTCCCCGCACTTCCTCAGAGTCCATGGACAACTTGGTCCCGGGGTGTTCCGAGACGCTAAATTGTCGAGTGCCATCAATTTTTATTAGTGCTAGGCATTTGCATTCCCACGAGCCAACGAGTGGGCGTCGTCCGAGTGGGCTTCAATCTAAGCCAAGACAAATGATTAAGAAGACCGGAGAGACATTTAAGGTTGGCGGCAAAACCATCCAAAAATATATAATTAAATAAACAGACGGCTGGGCCGCTGAGGTCCTCTCACATGTCTAAGACTTTACGACCTCGTTTTAAGGCGCTCGTAAAATTAGGGGTTTTACGAGGCCGTCATTATTTGACAGTAAACAAGGTTAAACAGCGCAACCCCGGACCAGGTGCCCCGAGACCCGCAAAATGGGCGTGACAATATTGACGCTGACCCGCTCTTGTCAGTTGTCAAAAAATTGTCGATGATGATGGCCATTAAACGAGGCCAGCGGGAAAAACAAGCAACGCAGGCCAAACCACAAAGGATCAAATCAAAGTGACTTTTATTGCTCTTTAATTGCCGACTTGTGTTCCGCCGACTCCGCAAGCGTTATATGTACATAAAATTTAATTTTATGTTCCGACTGCCAGCGAGAAGAAACCATTTGAAATAGTCAACGCGACTCACAGTGACCCGTTGGCTTTTAGTGTGAAAATCACTTAAGCGCGTTTACCGAATTTACGACTCTAACGACTATTTGAACAGCGGATGGAAAGCGTTTCCGCACTTATGAGCTCCATACTTGCTTATTAACTCAGATGATTTCGCGACATAATTGCGAAGAAAATTAAACAACGAAATTAATATAAGTAAATCGCATGTACATATATAGAAGTGAAGTAACTTCAGGACAAACATAATGACACTAATTTACAACGTAAATTATAATTGAATTAGAATAATATTTATATAGAATACAAATATAATGGAAGTGTGTGTTACAACTCAAACTATTGCTATTGGACTAGTTTTTCTAGTGTTTCTGAGTTGGGAGAGGAAGTCCAGAATGTTTCTTTTCTTTTCATTTATTATAATCATTTGATATTTATTTGATTGATTTGATTTGATTTGATTTGATATTTGATTATTAGTTATGGGAGAACTTTATAATTTTTCTTACACAGTCCTTAAATGAGGGATTCCTTTTTAATTAGCAGAAATCAAGCAGCCGTTGCAAATACGTCAAACTAGATGATCCTTGGCTCTGCCTAGGACCTTTGTTATTCACAATATATATAAACAGTCTTACAAGTGTAAATCTATATGTAAACTTCATACGAATGTAAAAGATGATTTTCAAATGTATGTTAGTCTTCCATTGTTTCAAATTTGTGATTGTGTTATTATTTGTGATGAAGAGTTAATGCATGTTAGTGAATGGGCAAATGAAAATGGTCTCAGTTCGAACCCGTCTAAACGTAAATGTCTTGTTGCTTAGAAAAAGAGCTGTAATACAGAGAATTGGGACTAGCTTACCGAGGAAGTAAAAATATAGACTATCTTCCTAAAGCAACAGACCTGGGCATTACCTTTTATAATACCCTTACTAGTGCTAACCAAGTCAATAAAGGTGTTGGGAAAACCTACAAATATTTAACAAAATTTCATTATCCCAGAAATTTCTCCCAATGAACACATTTTTTTATGAGGTAGAAATTTTCGAAATATGCGATGCATGCACGTCGAAAATAAATGTTTAGTCAGTTAAAGTACCAAAAAATTTTCAATAATTAATTAGTGATGATTTGTGGAGCACCAATGAAACGATCGTAACAACAGCTGCTAGTTGTCTATTGACAAGTTCTTTTTGTTGCTTTTGGCCAAAGTCGCGCCTTTGATTTTTTATAAAATCGAAGCCGACTGAAGACCTCGAGTCTGAAGAACTTTACCAATTCTTTAGTCAACTTTTCAGCAAAGTGCAGTGTAGTCCCGCCTAATTATATATTTCAGGCGTCGTTTCAGTCAAGCTGCCAATAGATTTTTGGTAATCTACAAAGCCCCACTAGCGTATCCTGTGTACTCGCACGATTCCACATCATATGTTCCTTGGCGGAACGACGAGAGCTTGGCGTTGGGTTTAATCTGATGATTTATAGAAAATTTAGGTCGCCATATAGTCGCATTAATTACGCCTCATCATGAGTGATTTATGCGCGAGCTCAGCCTGCGCCCGCCCAGGAGTCTAACTCCAGCCTGCATTATTCCTTCGCCCGACTTCCACTTCCCCGCTCACATCACATCCTGCCGCCATGATAAGAAATGTTTTGCCAGCGCCAACGCCTGCGGCCAGAAAATCACATTAGCACAAATGCCCGTAATTATGCTTTTTATGATGGCAGTCACACCCCGCTCCCCAGATAAAGTATGTATGACATTTAAAGCAGGACCTCGCCTGTGTGCCTGTGTGTTTGCGCTGCTGACTCTTCATAAATGCGGTAGGGGTTTTTACGCCTTTTTAATTCCACTTTTATGTTTAAGCGGCGTCAATCACAGCCGTATTTATAGTTTCTTTATAATGTGTTTCCCTGACTGATTTATGGACCCCACCCTGTCCGATATCGCAAAACATTCGAGGCGTGTGGTCCTGCATCTGACGTGTGATTTATGTTAGATTGACAGCAGCAGCTGACAAATACAAAAAAGAGGCAGGCAGTTCTTGCAATAGCTAAAGACAGAAGGAATGTGGTCAAGTGAATTTCTAAAGCCAAAATTAATTTTAGTTCAGTTTAGGCTTTAAGGACCTTCGACTTTTGGGGGACAAAAGCAGTACATATCAATCAGATAGTTATCTATGCAGTACGAGTCATTTCCATACGCATTTGTGCGCTGTGCAGGTCCGTTGAAGACAAGATCATGACCAGTGTTCCTTACGACACCTTCAAACTGGCCCTCGCCAGGAGTGGTCAGTAGCCTAACCAAGAGCTCAGACTGGCTCTCATCCTCCGGTCGCCGCCACTTGTCGACAGCCAACACTAGTTTCAGTGATAACTTGTGACACGGTGGGATATGCATGTGCAGAGCCCTGTTGATGCTTTGGACAATCAGGAGGGCGGCCCGCAAAACGAACCCGTCCGTTGTGGACACTTCTGCCAGCTTCTGACACTGGCAATACTTCGTGGGTACTTGGGCTGCGCTACAGTCCCTAGAGTTCGGCACTGGCAGGAATAAGCTTATGCCCCGCGGCAGGTCCCCTCCCTGGGCCACAAGATCGAGACTGCGCTGCTCGACCCTATGATCTTTGATAGACGTCAAGTTGGGCAAGTCCAGGAGCGTGGCGTGAAGATCGTAGGCCGTGACCAGGCGGTGAGTATTCGCCCTTAGGTTAGCGATGGCACGGGGATAGCGCTCCTCCATCCATTTGGGGTAGCAGAGAAGGGCCAGCGGTAGATTCTCCTCCACCTTTCCCTGCACCGTGTCGTAGAAAGAACCATTAGTTAGCCCGTGATTGGACACCACCAACAGGAGCGTGTTTTTCAGAAGGCCGCTGCTGGCTGCAAGCTGAAACATCTCCAGGAACATGATGTCCAAGGTCCGACCATAGTTGAACAGATGATCGATGCCCTCCGCCCACCACAGAAAGGTGAAGAATCGATGTCTTCGATGGTGAGGAATTATTTTATAGAAGAACTCCCTGAGGACCATGGCGTAGTTGCTCCTTTCGTTGCAGTGGGTGCCGTGGCTTTGGTCGCGTCTCGTCTTCAGCCACATCTCAATTAGCGCCGGCCGAAGATAGTGGTCCGTGGGAGGCTCCTTAAATCCCTGCCCTGGGAACACTGCCTTGTCAATGTTGTCCTCACCCAGCGCCGTTTCATAGCCGGCTTTTCGAAGCACCTTCCATATGAACGGGCAGGAGTCCAGCCTGTCAAGACCTGACAAGAATGTGGCCATCTCGGACCCACTCCAACCGCTTAGCAGAGGCATCAGGCTCTCGAAGGTGCTGCTGCCCAATCGATTAAAGCCCTTCAGTTCGACGTGTGGCAGCGAGAACAGAAAGTTGGCGGTCTGGGGCATACTCCTGGCAAAGTGCAGCTGGGAGATGGAGTCCAGGCCCACAATCAGCACCGACAAGCTCTCCGGATCAGAAGCAGACCTCAGCGGTGGCAGGCCCAGAAAGCTGCGCTGCAGTTCATCTGGCGGGCGGACATAGAAGTGAACTCCATTATAGATGCTCGTCCCGTTGAAGAAGCACTCGGCCCGGATGATGTCCGCAATCGGCTCAACTGTAATGTATTCATTCATCAGGCCGAACTCCTGGCTGTACAAAGCCCGATTGTCGTAGTCGGAGTGCCGCTCCACGGCATGGTACTTGCACTTGAAGCTCCGGAAACTCTCGGCCCAAAACATCAAGCCGAGGAATTCCGGCACCAGCTGCCTCCTTAGGTAGTTGGAGTCGTCATTGGTGAAGGACGTGAAATGCAGATGGCTGCTACAGACGACATCTTTCCCCATGTATCTCCACAGGTACATCACGTCGCGTCTGTCGGGGGTAAAGGTCGACATTCGACAGCCTGTGCTATTCATTAGGGAGCTCTTCCCGAGAGGTAGCTCCTTGTAGGTCGTGAATTCGACAAACACATCCATAAAGTAGTATCCTGCGGTAAAAAGCGCCAAGCCAGACAGGAAAAGGCACCGCATATTTACATCGCACTTTTTTCTGCCAGTTTGCTGTCGATTTGGGTTCTCAAATTGGACATCAAAACGAATATTGAACGAAGACATGAATGTAAACGCCTCTATATAGGAGTCGGCCCTAAAATATTAGTTGGAAAATCTTTGCTGAGCAGTTGAGTCAAGGCCTTACATAACTTGCCGAAATCTTTACTGACCTAATAATGCTTAGGATTTTATAAAACAGATATAGATAGATAGAGACATGTGTCTGGCTTGGTAATTAAAACCTGGCTGATTAATACTCTACCATCATGCGGCAATATAGGGTTCAAAGACAATTTAGAAATTATGCAAACAATATACACAGCTATACTAGGAACAGCCGGATTAATTTCTGGGCCACTTTTCGTAATTATTTCATTCAAGCTGAGCTCCTTTTTAGCTGGGCTCCTTTTGAAAATAACAATAAACTAAAAGGTCCACTCGTGCATAAAGCATTCCCATCCGCGCTTAGAGTTCCAATCCTAGCCAGAATGAACCAAGAGCGGCAGAAGAGGCACGGGGCAGTGGCGTTAATTTATCACTTAACCTTCTTTAGCAGCCAAGTTTATAATTTCGATGGCAGACCCAAAGTGAGGATGACGGCGAGGCAGCGAACTGCGGCACTTGAACGACGACTGCCCATCAGTGAAATGCCGGACCCGGGAACGGAATGGAATGTATAAGGGTGTCGAATAGGGAAAAGGGCGATAAAATCCGACACACTGAGGACAACTGGTGGTATTAGGAATTCGATTTTAGACCCAGTATTTGTGGAGTCGGAGTACCCTCCGAGTAAGTATGGGTAAGGTGATGCGAGAAATATATACAATCATATATTTTTCCCATTTTAAAGCAAATACAAAAATTTCTCCGCAATTATTTGATTATTTTTTTATTAATTTTTTAAAAAAAGGTCATATATTTTCGAAACACACAGTAAGGACTACTTTTACTGACCGATCGATCCCAACATTCAGCCGATTATAGCAGCTGAATTCATAGTAATTCATCCCTAGTGAGATGCTTGTCTTTGGATAAGATCTTTATTTGTTTTGGCGTATATTTCAGATATAACAAGTCCAGTCGACAAGAGTCTCTCGAGAAAAGGCGACATGTATTTTATTTTCTTTAAGTGCATTGTCGTTGTAGCGCAAACTCGAATAAAATAAAATAACAAACGGCCGCCTGGCTGTATATACTTTTTTCCATTGTACATTTAGCCAACTGCTTCTCCCTGATTTCCCCGTACCTTCCCTCCCAGCACGCCCATCGGGCGCCGTCGTATTTCTTCAGCTTACGCATCAGCCCCAAAACCCCAAACTATGCTCTGGCGTTGTCCTTTTGTTGACGGTTTACGCTCCTTCCCAGCGCTCTTTGCAAAATGAAAATGCAAAAGGAATATTCATGAGGAGATTAGAATTATTTTTCGTGCTGCCATTTTCATTTTCCCTCCGCCTTCTACGCATTTCGTCTCGCAATACCCTACACTCGGATTAATTTGAGTTTAGAGGGAAAATCTTTCTCTATGTAGAAGAAAACATTCTTAATTCGGATGATTGATCCTGCTGAGATAACCTTATATAAATATATAGATAGTTAATTATAGACATGAAAATAATATATATTTTTTAGGCAGACATTTAGAATACCCTTATCTTTTCATAGCTAACTTTTATTCAGAATTTGATCAAGAGTCGCCCGAAAGTAGGCAATGATTGGAGAAATGGGTACACCCTGGTCGGAACCCTTGATATTATGGTTTTTCTGTTTTCCGCTGAGAGCGAGAAAAATATGATTTCTTTGTGCCAAAAGGGATTAAATTTACGCCCGTTTGTCCTGTTTATGATGAGTGCTGTTCGCTGTTTACTGTATAAAACTCAGCTGCTGTTGTATGTTTGCTATCTTGCATAAAAGTTTAATGACACAAACACCCAGGCAGTGACATGAATCACACGATGCAAGGCAGACGCGGCTACAAAAGGGAAAAGGAACCCTGCAAAAAAGGAAGAAAAAATAAACACCCGACCAACGTCGCCATCGCATTTGAAATATTTTGTGAATTTGTTATGAAAATGCGTAAAGGGATTTAATAAATAACTGTAACTGCTTCTCACTCACCCCGCTACTGCTCCCCTAGCCGCCCCTGTTCGTTGCTCATTTGCCTTTTCCCGCCATTTTACCGTAATTCATAATGTTGTTTTTTTTTCGGCGCTTTCCATCCAGACCGTTCTGCTTCCTTGTGCATCTGTGTGGGATGTTCTCGCACTCGCTCTCGCTCTTGCTCTCTCTCCCCGCTCCTCCCCCTCCCATCACTGTGTGCTGTGCGGAATTATGTTTTATCCTGAATTATGGATTTTGTTTTGTTGTTTTCTGTCAAAATCATATTTTGTACACCACCCCCTGGCTAACAACTGCCATCCCACCCACTTCCATTTTTCCTCTGATAACCCAAGCTCGACTCATTTACATGCTTGAAATTTCGGTACGTCTACACAGTGAAAAATATCCATCATTTTGCGTTAATCTTCTCGTTTTATGTTGAATGAATATTGAAGTTAGGTTTTGTTGCTAGTAGTTTAGTTTCAATTAAAAATAAAAACATTTATAAGATAATTGTAAGACGATACAAAATACGATTTTATATTTTACCTATAATAAAAACTTGCAAACCTTGAATAAGTTTTACCAAAAAGTTTGCTTCACAGTAGAGCTGAAACGATCTTAAGTGTGATATTTTAAAGATACATCACAGTTTACTTCAATTTAAAACAATTTATTTGATTTAAGGAATTTAAAATGAACGATTCTAAAACAACTCACACAAGGATCTTTTGTTTTTACATTATTAGCAAATCAAAATAGATACATATCTGAACCATTTGAATACATTTTTTCTTAAACTCTGTACAATGATTTATAAAGTTATACCATACAAAGCTAATAAATATCTGTCAGACTTAAACGAAATCCCATTCATTTAAGTATATTATTGTAAAAATTACAATAGCAATTGTAATTGTTATAATAAGGCAGGTATTTTCTTTCATTTTAAAAACGAAATATTTAGTACGAATATTACTAATTTCTAACCGTGTACCATTTTTAGGTTAGCTCAGTTCTCAGCTCGGTTTCAACTACAGCCTTCGCTTCGCCTTTAATGAGAATTTGTTTGTATCGACGGTCGGGTCGTGGGGGTGGTTGGCAAGGGGGTTCCTTCCCGCCTCTGTCGTTCCTTTGGCTCGGCTGCTCAGTATAGTTGTAAATTTACAACAACAAGACGCCGGACCGAAAAAGTTTTTCAAATAATTTCTACTTAATGTTTAGAATTATTTTTAGCCGGAAATTAGAAATTATGAAGAATATATCACATAGGACAAAAGGGACACAGACCAAGAAAGCCATGAATGGAATGAATCATGCATCTCTGGCCTGTTACCATACACATAATTGCGCCAGCAAACTGAACAAAGTCGTAAATTGTACACTTAACCATTTATACTTATTTATGCTGTGTTTAGTTTTGCTTAATTTCCGTTTTAATAATTGCTATGGGTTGAAGTGGCCTACTGGGTTAAGTATATAATTTATTAATGCTAATGTAATGCTGTTAGTTTTAGTTTGGTTCGATATTTCAATATCTTAAATGGGAATATATTGTAAGTTTTAAATTGTTTTGAAATAGTTAGGATATCAGGATGCAAGTGCAAAACAAAGTACAAATGTATGTATGTATTTAAAAAGTTCGCTTTCATTCGACAGCAGCTTTCAAGGCTTAAAAGGAAGTGATTAGTTCGGATATTTTTAATGAATTATCCTAACACTCAATGTAGCATACAGATACGTTAATTGCATTAGAAGATTTCCTGTTCCAATTACACAATAACCTGTTCTTTTGTTAAACCGCTTTTCTAATTTCAACGAATACTAATGTTTGTTCGATATGTGATTCCTTATTTCTTATTTCTAAAGCTATAAATAAAAAACTGCAAAAAGAAGAAATACCTTTAATTAGATTAACTGATATCCAGGTATGCTTCGAGCTCTCGCAAACCTTTATTCGATTGTCAGTTTCGGGGGCATAAACACAATATCAGGTGAGCCCTTGTGGGTGACAAATTAATGTGGAGCTCATTAACGCGCTGAGCGAGGATTACGGATGTGATTGAAGGTCCTCTGGGTATAAGTGCGCACACAGACGCGGCGAGGTTATGTACACAGATAAGGCGCACACAACGGCGCAGGCTGTGCTCACATACAGACACAGACACATTATCTCGCCCCCATTTCCAGTGCGCAACACCAACAACAAGCGAACGGGAATAGTCAGCGAAAAGTGTCATTATGTGTACATATAACGGATCCGACTCCACCTACCAGCCCCCCTCCCCTGGACGCTCTTGGAAATCCGGATCCGAAAGCCAACAAACGACAACGAAACGACGGCGCAAACAAGGAGAAAATGTGTACATAAAACAATCTCGTTATGTCGGCATTATCCTGAAGAATTCTGGTTCGTCCTCGTCACTCGCAGCGCCATAAATCACTCACACGCTTGGCACATTTCCACCCCTCCTTCCAGGCTCTCTTCTCTCTCTCTCTCTATCTCTCTCGGTCTCTGTCTGTTGCGGAGCCGTTGCTTTCCTGGCGCTTTGTTTGTGTTTGTGTTTGTGGGGCGCGTGTCCCGATCTCGTGTTGTCCTGCTCACATTAAAACATAGAGAAGCGCCTTGTTTTTAGGGGGATTTTCTTTCTGTTTGCTTTTTCCCACTGACCGCGACCTTAAATACACTGAAAGTAAAGCGTTGGCTGAACGGATACCTAGTACTTATTATACAAATTTTCCAGTTCTCAACCCAAACCCTTATAATACAGAATATATTCTTTTGGCAGAATCATTATGAATTCCTCTTCTGCATAGTCTGTGTGCCAATTTTGTAAGGGTATATCCGCTCTCAACGTACTTTCCAAGTAAACACATTTTTTTGCTGTTCAGCATTTTTTCTATGTTGGTTTGCCAGTAATTCACCCCGCGGTGACATTTTGGTGTGACAGACAAGACGTGTCCTTCGTCCTTTTTGCATTTTTCTCGGTTGGCTGTCTGTTTGTGTGTGTGTGTGGAAAGTTTATCGTTGTTATACCCTTGCAATTGGTTATTATATATTTTTGCCGGTGGTTTGCAATGAAGTCTAAAATAGTCTTGATCAGAATCACTTAATGAGTACTCTACTCTACTTTGGAAACCGATATTTACTTTAAATATGACTTTTGATAATTTCTCAACTAAATAGGGTATTAGCAGGCCATATTAAAAATACATTTTTTACGATTTGTATAAAAACAAGTTCCTTGGTCACAATACTATTTGGCCTGCAAGGGTATCTTACACTTCGGTCTGCGACAATGGCCTTCCTCCGTTGTTTATGTTGATACAAGCCTGCGTCGCGGTTCGCTGCTAGTCCCCGTCCTGGTCCGCATGGGGATAATAGGATGTTAAGTAAATATTAAAAAAAAAAAAAAAAAAACTCCCACAAAACGAGCAGAGATACCCCTCAAGCAATTGAGAAATTGTAGGCGACCCTGCCGGGGTTGGGGGAAAAAAGTTTCCCGGCCATGTCCATTTTCGACGGGTGGAAAAGTTTAGGCGGGTGGGAAATAAAATGAGCCAGCGCTGGCACTCTCTAATCCAGTGTTTGGCTCCGGCCCTCGGCCAGGACACTTTCTGGTATAAATCATTTGCATACAAAATGAGTCCAATGAGAGGAGCCTGCGAGTGAGCGTCGAAGATGAATGCGACAACGACAACGACAACGGCAACAACAAGGGAAAACAACAGCGTCACCAAGAAGGGGCCGGAAAAATCCTTTCAATTTTCGCACACATTCAATTTTATTAATTAAAACATTTTTTCCTCCCTTTCTCTTGGCTCCTTCTTCTGTTTGTGATTGGAGGAGCTTGGGCAATTAATTCCAAACATTCAGGACGCTTTTTCTTTGTTAAGTTCCGTGAAATTTTTTTGCTTTCGCCGTTTGTTTTGGGTGCGCAAATTATCCTTCGCTATCCTTGCGCGAAATAAAATATCACAAACAGTTACAGCCCTCCATAAATAATGGGAATTTATGCCACGCAACAGACCAAAGCACCCGAACAGCCAGCTAGACCCGAAATACAAAGGGCAGAGGCCGAATTTTCTCGCTGAAATTACCATTCAATCATTTTGTAATTGCCAGCTAAAAAGGCCGCAGTTAATAAATGGGAACCAGTTGGTATCTCGACTTTAGCGTTAGCACCTCACTTCACTTTGCTGCGCTGCCAGTGCTCATTTACCTTGCCAGGCTCTTAATTTGTACAATCTATTCTAATATGCCTTCTGTTCCATTACATTTTGCATTCAAATTGGATATTTTTTCATTAGGCCTTTTGTGGAGGAGGCTCCAAAGAGAGAGATTAAATTATATTGACTTTATGCTAAGATAACTATCAAAATAAATGGAAAGGAAGACAGAAGAAATCAGCTCATAAAATCAAGAATGTATAAGGAAAGATAATTAAGTTCGTATTTGGAAATGTCTTTTTATTATTACTATCTAATATTCACCTCCCCCCGTTGACTTGGTCTGGCACTTCAAAGAATTCGTTGACATTTACCAGAAATTTCTAGCCGCCAAATCTCATTTGGACAATTTTGCAATTTTAATCAGTTGTATCTTTACGGAGCCCCAAGACCCCAAGAGTTCAACCCCCAGGCACTTTCGTCTACGCTTTTGGACACCGCTTCGGCTGCTGTTTTTCATAAATCTATCAAGTTTAATGGCCGCCTTAGCGCAACACATAATTTTATGTATTTTATGCTGCAAATTGTTAGCCAAAGCGCACACAAACACAAATCAGCAGGAGCAACCCTCGCCAGCACGGGCCGCACGAGACCCCCCGAAACCCACCCACCCACTGAGAAAAGCCACCCCAGAGGGAAAGGAAGGGAAGAACGGAGACGAGAACACGAATTTCCACGCACATCTCCGAAGACTCACAAATTTCATAAAGTGGCAATTCAATCAATCAATTCTGACAGGGGGTGGCCATTGGGCTGAGCTGCCCCGGCTTGGCCCTAACTTGGCTCTGGCCATTGAAGCCGTTATGCTCACGTACACAATCACACAACTCAAACTGATTTTCCTACCGGTCCGGAAAAATGTGGGAGGCAGGACGAAAAACAAAAGCAGTACGGCGCGCCACGGTGGAAAAACAAAGGACGGGATCCCCGTCAAGTAAGGTCGAAGAAAGTATACACAATTTTCCTTCTGCCGCCCCATTTCTGCCGCTCCCCTTTATTTGGCCTTGGAGGCGTCAGTCCAGCCAGTCAGCTCAACCAGCTGGCAGTTTAAACATTTTTTAATGGCCCTTCGTGTCTTTCATCTATTCACCCTGTTTCAACTTCCAAACTCACCCTTCTATCCACCCTCACCACCCCTTCTTGAAATCATTTGTGGCCCTCTCTCCTCTCAGTCCTAATCCTAATTACATGCGGGACTCCAGACAAAGAGCTATATACCGTTTGTGAAACTTCATATAACAATAAGATGAAAGGATCATAGTTACATTTTTGACCAGCATTACATTTCTTGAAAACCCAAGAATTATTTTATTAAACCCACAAAAACCAATTTTAAAACTTTTCCCGCTTAAATTGTTAAAAAATAACAAAAAGTATATGTGAACAATTGTATGTTTTCTTTCTCTCTTATTCTCTTTTATTTAATTAATAACTTTTGCATTTGCAACACATTTTAGTTGTGAAGCAAGTGTTTCTTTAAGAATCTAATTTTTTGTAATTTTTATAACGAATATTATTATACCCTTGCCTTTTAATTTTAGTCAGAAGTTTGCATCACAGTAAAGGAGTCATTTCTAGTCTATAAGGTATATATATTCTTGATTAGCATCAACAGCCGAGTCGATTTAGTCCATCTGTCTGTCTGTCCGTTTCTACGCAACCTAGTATCTCAGTTTCTCAATGAAGCTTTAACTATTCTCACTATAAGTCGAAATGGGCCGGATCGGACGACAATATTATATATGAAGCTGCCATTGGAAAAATCTTAAAATATTTTGAATCCAATTATAACTTTGCTGTTTTTCGACATATTTTTCATCTACTTTGAAATAAAATTAAAATTTCGGTTTGAATTTCATGAAAACGGGAAGACTTTTTATATTGCTGCCAAAAGAACGATCTGTTGAAGTTGACAAAAGTGTAAAGCTGTGTAAAAAAAAAAACTGGTACTGTAAAACAGTCAATATAACATGGTAAGGTTAAAGTAATGATAGCTGTCATTAGTCTATTTTTATTCAGAATACATATATATATTTAATAAATA
>JAEIIJ010017920.1:0-28085 GCA_018904815.1 Drosophila ogumai | reverse complement strand
ATATTTGTAGAGTCCGGCGACTGGTCCAGTTAATCGCATTTGTTGGTTTTGTAATTATAATTCCGGCCCATGGAAATGATTTTGGCATTTCAATTTGTACCGCCGACCGCAGGCGCAGGCGCAGGCGCAGGCGGCATTCTTCGACCCCTTTCCGTAGGACTTTCCCCCGCAGGTAACTTTCGATTTTAGATTTATGTATATCCTTAGCGCAGGCGCAGCTGTCGGTTATCCTCCCTTTCGCAGTCGCGTGCGGCTTCGCAGCAGGACATTGTGTCCATTCCAATCTGGGCAATGTTTTCCCTCAGTTTTTCACCTTTTGAGTGGCAATTTCGCTGTCGATAGTTTGCCCAGCTAAAAGGATTAAAAGGACTTCTCGCGGTTGCCTTTTGTGCTCAGTCAATTTACCGTAAAATTCTCTTTGCTTCTTTTTGTCTCTTGAATGTATTTTTATTTTTTTTATCTCCTTTGTTGTGGCGGGACTTTGTATCCTGTATCCTTTTTCCGGAGTTTTTCCCTGAATTTCCCCGCTATTTTTTGCGCCCATTTGTCAATTGTTTTTTGCCGCCGCGCCGTTGGTGAAAGTGACAAATTTCGGGATGTCCCGTCTGAAGATTTATGTGTCGATTCCGCCATTGAAGTGGTTCAGTGGTTGAGTGGTTCAGCGGTGGCAGGACAATTGCCTCCAGCTCTCAAGGGTTGAGGGCGTGGCCGGTGTGTGCGATCGAAAGTCAGTTGGCGAGATTTATGAGATGAAACTGCAGTTGTCGGATCGAGATGATCGCCAAGGGAATTCACCTTTTCAGGAGATCCAAAAAGTTGGAGTAGAGGGAAATGTCATTGCTTTGAAAAGGGATAAGGTCCATTTTACATGGCTAATAAATTCATAAAAAAAATAAAAGGACTCGAGTAGAAATCTTTCAACATTCAGGATATAATTAATAATAATTTTCTCATTTTAGGGACAAAAAATTGATAACTCTAACTGATCCCTTTGGAAATAAGTAAAGAAAATCTATGAATTGCATGTTGCAGACTGTTTCAAACTCTCACAAATATAAAATTAAAAAAAAATTAAGCCAATTTGAAATACTTCCCCACTTAATGCAACCAGATAGACACTGTTGCTGGGAATTAATATGCTTGCAAGAAATGTACATTTATAAATTTAAACCGATTTATTTAAGACTTTCTTTTAGACTCAATAATTTTACTCAATTATATTCTCTAAATCGTTGAAACAAATGAAAAACTGTAAAGGCTCAAACGAAACCCAGTTGATTTTGTGTGGTGTTCAGCGACCCGGTCTCGGACATGGTCAATGCCATGTGTGTTAGCTGTCAGTGTCTGATTTCCACTTGGCCAATGGCCATTTTCACAGCTTGGCGAGCAAGTGTTTTTTGTGTCATTTGGCCGAGCTCCGCTTTCCGCACATTTGCAATTATTCTGGCATGAAAATTGAAAAACATGTTCTCGTCTCGCGCGGGAAACTCAATACGCGTGTGCGCCAACATTGTCATTCATTCATTCATTCATTAGGCTACCCGTTCGTTCATTCACTCACCCGCTCATTTGATATTCAAAAAACAAATTGTTGGCTACCAGGAATGCATGTCGATTTTTTTAATTAAAAAATATATTTCCAATCGGCGGGACAACTGCTGGGAAATTAGCCTCAAGTGCCTCAGATTGTCAAGCTGTGCGCCGGCGCGCAATTGAAATCTGTAGAGTGCCTTGGCCTGTCCAGCTGTCCATAAATCATGCATCTATTCCGGAGTTGTGTAACGCCGATTTCCCTATTTTTTACGGCCTTTTCACGAGTGACCTCTCCGCGCTGACCTCCTACGTTCGGGGGATGTGAGGATACTTTTTTACGTGGTGGTTAATCGTCCTTAGTCAAAGTTTTGTCAACGTTTATTTATGATTTCTCGCTGATTTTCGGTGGATGATTCGGATATTTTTTTGGCACTGAACGAAGTGAAGTGTTTCCTTTGTGCGCAATGATTTTTTGCTGTTTTGCTATTTTAAGAGATGTTAAACTGTATTTACATGTTTTCGGAGGGTTGGTTATGAAAATATGATGGCAAGGCTGGCAGTGAAGGGAAAATTAATGAGCTGGATAGTTTTTTCCAAGTATTTTTTAATTTAAACAGGATGAGAAAGTCCTGAAATTGAGTTTTTAGTCATTGAAAATGTATTAAATTGATTAATATTATTTTATTTGTTCAAGCTAATGGAAGCTTATGATATCTCTTGCCTTATTTCAATTAAACTTGGTATTATAATTTCCTAAATTTGTGTATATTTTTCCATCATTTAAATTAACGACTTCCTCGCAGCAGCACACCCATTGCGATCGAACATTATGACATAATTAAGTGTATGTAGTTCCATTACCAAATTGTTTGTTTAGCTCATTCGCTGCTATTTTAATGGCTCATTGCCAAAGGTATATAAAAAAACTTTCTTTTATTTTCGTCGCCGCATGTGAAGCAATTATTGTACAATATGTTATTGATAGACATGTCAAGTATGCCCATCATCGTGCTGATAATCAACATCAGCGTCCGCATCTTCGTGATTATCATCTTCAGTGACGGACCGGAATCTTCGATTTCATTTTCAAGTATGCTGCGATTGATTTGATTTTGTGCCTCGAATTTCGGTTTCATCGCACGTGCGAGCGATTAATTTTGTACACTTTTTTTTTTATTCAGACCTCCTCCTTTTTTTTTTGCTGGGTGCTGTTGTAATCCCCTCCTTTGAAATGTCCTGCGGTGCCCGATGATTTCCCCCGTCTCCCTTAATGCGCATTTTCTTCGCGTTTAATTTTCCCGTTTTTTTTTTTTCATTGGCCGTTGCGGTTTTTGATATTCAATATATGCCGCGCCTGCAATTGTCACCCGTGGAGAATCGAAAAAGCGAAGGATATAGCCGAGGAAGCGAGGGGCAGGGGAAAATCTCCGGCTGTCTGTTGTGCGAAATTAAATACCCGATAATTGTCAGTCGATTGCGGTAGGAAGTGGTGAGCGCTCGAATTTTAAATCTTTCAAAAAATATTGGGAAAAAAATTTACTTGAAAGTAATTTTTTCAGTTTTTGGTTATTGAAAGAACTTAAAGAATATTTTTCTTTATAGAAAACATGTCTTGGTGTCAGTCATGAATATTAATATAATATATAATATCCGATAAAGAATCATGATCTAAAAGGTAGTTGATCTGGGTCCTTAACCTTCTTCACTACAAGTTCTTTATTTTTAAGCATTCTACATTAAACACTATATCTTTTAAACTTAAATTTAATAGAAAACAAAAGGGACATAAAGGGAATAATACATATGTTTTTAATATTTATACAATTTATTTAATAGAAAGATTTTAGAAGTATATCCAAAATGAAAACCCAAACTAACTTTGACATAAATTTGTTCATGAATATAAATTATGTCAGGCTATGAATTTAATAAAATATTATTGCCATAAATTCTAAAAAGTATATCTCCCTTAAAATCATTTGAAAAATAATTTGTAAAATCCCTCTTTAAGTTCAGTACAGTTGAATTTGCCATAATTCCGGGTGCCCGTCAATTAACGGCAATTTATATGGCCACGAGTTCCTGGCACGAGTCCTTTGTACCCTTCCTCCGCTGTCTGGTATTTTCAATATTTCCGCTTCCTTTTCGAAAATAACGACTAAAGCGAAACAATTAACAATTGTTGTTGCTGCGCCTGCGCCCAGCGGACAACAGCAAAACAAACAACAAATCAAAGTATGGAATATTTCATTTTTGTTCCTCGTATTTTTGTTTTCCCTAGTTCTGTGTTTTTCTCTGTTTCCTTTTTTTTTTTTGTTACGTATGTGATGGCGCGAAATGGAGTGCGCTTTAATTTGCATAAATTACCAGTAAAGGGTTAAAAACGATGGTGAGGGGCGGGCGTAGGGGAGGATTGTCCGGAGCTGAAGTGGTCGCCTGCACTTGAAAAAATCTGTTGCAAATGTACAGACACCACACGAGCCACTCCTTCCGGCTCCATTCGCTTCTCCCCTGCCCGTCTCTATCTTTGTTCTTGGATGCTGGAGTGGTTGATTGCATTTATGGACCTCGGATACAGTTGCCCCGGAGCGATCGAGGTGTGTCCGCTCAGCTCAGCCGTGAAAATTGTAATGTACATGGCAATTCCATTTAATATAGACAGCATCCAGATGCCGGGGAGTTACGCAAATAGCCGAGGGCCGCCGGCAGGAGCTTTGGGTTAGCAATCATTTTAAAACCCGCATAATTGTCGGGATTTGCACGCCAAGCTTCAGTGTGAAGAAAAAAAAAAGGGTTAAATCGGGTTGGAGGAGTGGCCGGGTGTGCCGGCTCCTGAAGCCCAAAAGTGGGTGTTCCAGATCTAGTTGCTATATAGCTATTAGGCCTCGAAATGTATTCATTGAAAATAATATTCAGTGGTCAGAAAAACGATGAAGCTGTCTCTATATTATCTAGACCCTTTATATCTTAAAATCTTTCTTTAAAATCAATTTTAGAAGATTTAAAAAAATAACATAAGCTTGACTGATGGATCACCTCCAGTATCCTTAATACTTACCCCAAATACCGCTCTTGAAGCTGTCAAAATATGAAAACAATAGTGAACTCATGAGCCACAACTATTTTTTACTTATCTAGCTCGAATCTCCGCCTCAAATCCTGCTCACTTTCTGCCCGAAAATATTGTTTTGGGTGTGTCAAAATAAAGGAATTGAGATGGAGATTGTTCAGGTCCGTAGGTCCAGATCATGATTTCTGTTGGTTTTTAATCTCCGATATGCGGCGCCCACTTCAACGTCCCGAAAGGTCCTGCCTGGGTCAAAATGTTTCAATTGTGAGCGGAGATTTTAACGCGGATGCTGTTGCCCGAAAACCATCCCTCGGCATCTAAATCTGCATGTTTGTTGTTTTTTAAAACGTTTTTAATATGAAAAATGTCACAAAAAATATCAGGAGCAGTCGTTTGACGGGAAACGGGTTCATTTGAATGACAATCGAGGGAGGGACGAAAAGGGATCGGGTGGTGTTGGTGATGATGATGATGATGAGCTGAGGCTGTGCTCGAGTTTTTGATGAGCTTGTAATGCCCTCGATGAGCTTGGGTTCGGCAGGATGGTCTGATGTCTGATGTCTGGCTGTTGCAGCTGTCCGAGAACCGACAATGTTTTGTCTGACTGAGGTTTTCAGATCGCCGATCTGCCCAACTCCAGGGGGCGTGTCCGCTGCTCTTTTTTTCCTTTGATAATCTGACGTTTTCTAGCTGCAATTATGCATGCCACATTTAACAATTTTCAAAGCGCCTTTTCACTCCGCCCAGCAGGTCACCACGGGCAGAATATTTACTTAGATGTATTTTTTGGTAGGCTTAAATCAGTTAATAATATCGCGGTGGATGTTTCCATTTTGATATATTTAAAAATATACATTTTCAAAGTCTTAAGCTATATATGAATTATATACAATTATTTATATATTATATATTAGTTAAATAAAAACGAAATGAGAAGAATATACAACAAAAAACCCCTCTTTTATTTGCTATATAACTTCTTTGCATTTTACATATATAAAGAATAGTTTTAAAATTTTAAATACTTAAACTACATCAGATTATCACCAGCCAAAGATTGAGCCGTCAAGTCTGGCTTAAATCAATTCTTGACAGCTTCGTTCAGGTATCCCTTCCACCGGCCTTTGTCCCCGCTCAAGTGCCGCCTTTAAGCGCTTTGTTGTCAGGTTCTCAAGAGCTTTGTGTCCTTTTTATTCCTCTCTCTTCTCTCTCCTCCGACGGCGCTCGCTTTTATCTTAATTACAAAAAATGTCATGGAATAAAAGGAGTAATTTGCAATGCGGAAATGCGACAGTCATGCCGTCTATGAAGTTAACTCGCTTTTCACCTTCATGGGTTTAACACCCACACTTGACAATAACTGTAAAGCGTATTAAAATATATATAATTATAAACTATGCTTATAGCTTTATTTTTATAAAAATAATAAGTAAATAATAAATAAAAATTAAATAAATAATAAATAAGAATTATATATACATCAAGATCCCATATACATTTGTAAGCCTTTACCAACATTTAATTTATGTTTTCAAGAGTTACAAAAAACATAAAATTTGAAGTTTTGTGTTACTAATACTTTGAACTCAACTGTAAATACATAGGTGCCCACATATTTCCCCTTTAGCCAGGTTCTTTTAATCGTTAAATGCAATTGCAGCGGCTTTGCCTGCTCACGGCTTCCAGGTGAAGTGTCGCTGAGCAACGAAAAGGATATTTCCTCCTCCCGTTTTCTGTCTGTGGTGCTATGTCGCCCTGTCACTTGACTATTTTATGCTGGGGACTCCACTCATGCTTGGTGTTAACTACCAGAATCCAGTAGAGGAACAGTGGAAACACCTTTTAGAACCAAAAAAATAAAATATTTCTGGGTCAGGAACAGAAATTATGAAGCTTTTTAAAGGAAGTTAATATTTGATATTTGAATTGGTTAAACGTGGGTACATAAAATTAAAGTTTAAAATTGAAGTACGTATTATTTAAATAATAAATAACTTTAATAAATACTTACTAACACTTCGGTTTATTAAAATTATTTTAATATTATTTTAATCCAAACCTACACCAATTTATTTCCACGGTAATCCCTGACCAAGTTGAGCATTCCTTTTAAAATTTTAATTCTCATATCTCGCTCGGAGCCTTCACGGCTGAGCTTATGTCTCTGCCCCGCCAGCTGCCAAGTGTAATTACACTAAACAGCAAACAAAATGATAATTATTATTGCATATCCTTGTTGTCGGTTTTACGGAGATGCAACTCTTGATTCTATTGTTTCTGGGCTAATTCCTTGCCCGGAACGAAAATAGAAAAACAGTCGCAGCATTTAATCAAAAATAAATACGCAGCCAAGTACAAATGAACACACACCCAAAAATAAATAAAAGAAAACAAGCGGGGTACAACGCTTAAATAAACAAAGTTGCAATTTCTGTGCAACAAAAGAAAATAGAGCGCAAATGGGAAATGCGTATGTAGAGGGAGCTCCTGGAAAAATCGAAAATGCATCAGAAATTCAAATGCCACGAGCCAAGCGAAAACCTTCTGTTCTCTCACTTCTGGCTATATTTGCACTGGGAAAAAAGAGGGTGATGTGTAAATTATTAAAGGGAATTTTTATTTTGAGGTCTTGAGATTTTAGTGAGACTATGATATAAGAGAGGAAGATGTAGTTATAAAAAATAGGTGTTATAGATTTTGTAAATTTAGTAACTAATTAAGATAAATAAGATTTGACAAATATAACTAATTATATTAACATTTAAATTATTAGATTTAAATTAACATTTAATAAATATTTCTAATTATATTAAATTTTAAATTATGTTTTATTCTTCTTTGATTTTTAAAAAATGCACACTATCAATTTCGTTTCTTCTTTAAATATTAACTAAAGTTTAATCCTGATTTTATAGTTTTTTTTTATCATATTTTTATGCACTTACAGGGTATTATTTTAGTCAGAAGCTTGCAAAGCAGTGAAGAAGTCATTTCCGACCCCACAAACCATATATATTCTTCATCAGCATCAACAGGCGCGTCTTTCTAGCCATGTGCGAAAGAATTTTAGTTTTTTACATTTTTTTCAAAAATTGATAAGGGGTTACATAATTAAAATTGTCAAAAATTGACAAAAATTTTGATATCTTAAAATTTAAAATTTAGTATGCAGATTTGTTAGCCTAGAAAAAACTAGCACAGCAAAGCTTTCCAAATGGAATTTAATGCTTTTTTGACTAAGATATAAACAATTTTTGATTTGATAGGGTATTAAAATTTCGGCTACCCGTTGTTATTTTTTTATATTATTTTTATATTTACATTTCTCAAAGTGTCTTTATATTTACCAACCTTTCACTATTTGCCAGGTCCTAGCTGGGAATTTTCTCGGCTTGGTGAAAGGGGGAAGGTTAGTTCTAGGGACCAGGCTTCATCCTGATTCTGGTCGTGAGTCTCTGTTTGTCCGCCTCCGGCTGCCTTGAGTTGCTCTTGCGTGTTGCTTTCTGGTTAAGTGAACTGTTTTCTCTTTGTGTTGTCGGAGTAAGGGGATTTCAGGGAGAGGGGGAGGTTGGGAGGTCATGTAGCCGCATAGTTCTGCGGCGTAGTGCGTTCAATTAAAGTTTCCGTGACTGCATCCCGAGACGGAGGCAGTTGGCGTAATCTCTATCTAAGCTGATTGAAAAATCACAATTGCTGGAATTTCAATCTGTGTTATTATTTCTTACTTGTCAGGATTTTGATATTGAGCGGATAAGTATAAATACAAAAGATATTGAGAACTATGATAAACGAATTTAATCTAATATTTATCTATGAGACTGTATAATTCATATAGTTTTATAAAGAAAACTTTAATAAATGCACAAATACCTTTTGCTTGAATTTATTTCTGTGCCATCTTGGCTGTCTGTCTAAAATATGTTTTCAATTTTCCATAGTCATTGTATCCAGCTTATCTCAATTCATGCAAATATCCTGCGGTTCCACTTTACTCTCTAACCATTGCCCTTCTCAGTTTGTTGGGGGCTTTGTTAGAGCTTGATTGGCCGTTCTCCAACACCTTGGCCCAAAACACAGCCCGATTCCCATTTACTGACTGCAATGCATATCCCCACATCACGTATCGATTGCACACTCGATGCAACTGTGTGAGCTTTGTCTGGGCTTAATCGACAGTTAAGAGCGGAAGGATAATGCGGGGGAGATGGGTCCTTGTTTGTCTAACTGAGTGCCGTGTTTAGCATATTGCCACAGAGATTGTTCAACAAATTGCTTTACAGCCGAGAATTATTCTCGATTTGCCAACGGGGCAGAAACTATTTGAAAATGCTCTCCATTTAAGTTATTTTGGATGAAAATTTTTGTAGAAAATTTATAGAGATTTCTATACAAAAGGTTTTTTAAAATAATCTTAGTTAGAAACTGGAAAATCTGCTTTTAGTAATTTAAAACATTTATATTTAAGGTAAACTAATAAGAATTCCCTTCCTAAAACAAATTCATGTGTTCAAATTTTAGTAGCAATTATTTTGTAATTATCATATTTGTATAGTTACTCCTTATTTCTCTTCACAATAACTGCATTCCTCTTTCTGCTACCAATTTAATTTACATTCTCCGTATTTTGATTTGGATCCAAATTAGTTGGTCTTTATGGCTTAACCAATTGTTAATTTATTCGGGCGACATCTGCCAGGAGACCAAATGCAGATCTCCATCCATGGCCCAGTGATTTATGCGAACAAATCCGGCTAGGACTTACGTAGTATCCTGTTTGCAGCTTCCACTGCTCCGTATGCAAATGACAAATGACCCCCTCCAACCCTCAGGTAAATCCCCTTAACCCTTTCATTACATTGCCATATGTACTTGGGTATGTTTGCTGCAACCCTTTTTTTTTTGGGACTGTGACAATTTTTCCGCCGCTAATCAATGGAACCATTTTCCCTCGATTTTTTCACTTAATTTTTATTTGTTTTTTCCCGCCGACAACGAAAAGAGAGGACCAAATAAATATCCAAATGCAATCGTAAGCGTTTCAGCTCATTAAATATGCAAATTATGCAAAAACCACTTGAATGTGTAAACATTGACAATCCCTAGGATAAAAATAACAAACGAAAAACTGTACTCGAAATTGATAGAAAGGATAAGAAAATAATCATATGATTTTTAATACCAAAGGAATATTTTTTATTTGTCTTTTAAAAATTATAAAAAGCAATAGTTTCAAACTTCTTGATTATTTTCTTTTTAATTTGTTTTAAGCTTAGTGATATTAGGTTTTACAAGTTTTAAAGCTACCTTAAAATCTAAATTATTTGTTATCTCTAGCATCAAATTTTTTTTAATTTAATGTACAACTCTAACCTCCTTCAAAATTATTTCCTCCGTATCTAATTGCGCTTAGCACGTAAATCCCATTAAAGGCGGACACGCAACTTGACCAGAGCCATCAGCGTCATTATCATCATCCAATGGAACCCTCGACGGGGTTTTTGTTCTAATTCAATTTCCTTCCTGGTCACTCCATTCCGGCTGACCGCTGGTCACACGTCAGTCAGGGAAAAAAACCAGTTAACCTTTCCAGGTAGCTGTTTGGACCCAGCAATTCTCCGTTTCTATTTCTCCGCCCTGCATTCCGCTCCTCTCTTATCACCGGCGGGACATCGACTGCGTGTTTCTCTCGTGTAATTGAGACAAATGTTAATTGAAACTGTATTGGATATAGTCTAGGTAGTTTATCGACAGGAGCATACTCAGTCCTTGAGACCTAAAAAATTATAAGGAATAATTACAAAAAAAAAAAAATACCTCGAGGTAGAAAGCATTTCTGGGATAATCATCTTAAGTCCAAAAAGCAAATTCCAGTCACCATTTAGTATATATATTAAGTAACTACACTTCGTTATCAATAATATAAATACTTTAAAATTAAGTATTCAAAGTCTTTATTTTCCTGCCAATATACCCTTAATGCCTACAAGTACTGGGTATTTCAGTCAGCGGAATGTGGATTACTAGGGAGTGTGTCCAGCGTGCAATATTGAACAGTTTTTTGATTGACACTATCGCGTGGGTGCGATAGTTAAGAGCGCTCCAGATAGTTGAACCGATCTGACGGATAGATCGCAGACAGTTGTCGGGTCGAGGGAATTCCTGGAACTGGCACACATGTCGTCCATACCAGACCAACCCCTAACCCAACCCAATTCAAGACCGAACCGAAGCGAACCTCTATGTTCTCTGAAAAAATTTGCCTGCGAAACCCCTTTGCCTTTGTCTGGTTTTAAAATTTTTCAATATGCATGCAATTTGGAAAATTTTGCATGCTCCCGGCTGAAAAATGAAAATCATAATTAAATTATTAGGCGCGTTCCAACCCGATCTGATTTTTTTTGGCCATTGTTTACCTTTCTCCACACTTTCGGTGTGGAAATGTTTTGTCATAAATTTGCATCGCACAATGCGGGGCTGGCCCCGAAATCGGAGTCTATAAATTTGTCACGGAACAAAGAATTGCGAATTTTCCTTCTTCAGGCTTCGCGGAAAATTATAGATTTTGATTCCTTGACATTTTCAGGGGAGCAGTGAGAATAGATTTGTCGGCTGGCAGAGCTGTCATAATCATAATTTCTGGTATTTTAGTACGGGGCGTGGTCGTCAGTTTTTGCAAGGGGATAAATGAACAGCTGCTGACCTTGCACAAATTTTGCAGATATGCTTAATTATAAGGGGTTGTCCAAGGGTTAAAAAAAGTCAGGAAAATATGTTCAATGTTGGAGTAAATTATTTATTTTTAAAGTAGTAAAGAAGTCTGCATTTAAAGTTTAACATATTACTGAAGTATTAGGAGAAATTTGTTTAACAAGTAAATTTGTCAAATAAATTTTATAAAGCTCAACTTCACCTGCCCATGTTATCTCTTCATTAGCTGCAGTCTTTCTCCACAAATTATCTCAGATCTAACTTACCTTATGCTAATTTGTAACCCAATAAGCGTATTCACTTTACTCAACTGATAATCGAAAGGGGTAAAAGCCAATAAAATTGAAAACACTTCATTAGCTGACCACTAAAAACTACAAAACCGAAACGCCGCCAAAAGACATTTGTTACAGCTCTTTATTATTATATAAAGTTGGAGAAACCCCTCACAAATTGGTTGAACCAACTCTGAAAATGGGATCCTGAGATGATGTGGGTGGGAAAAGTGTAGCAAGAAGGGGAAAAGAGAGCGGAGGGGGCTTGAACCAATAAATTTTCAATTTAGTTCAAAGCTCTGTTGACACTTTTATGTGACATTTGTGGCTCCAATTCCCATTTCGATTCGGAATCCAAGACGACAAGTTAGGAGGTAGCTCCGCTTTTGATTTAGCCCCTCATAAATATTCCCCACTGATTATGCTTCGGCTTGTATATATCCATAATACCATAATAATCAAATTAAAAACACTCACCGAATGCAATCAAAATTGCATAAATTACATTCGGCTCGCTCACTATCAAAATAACCCAAATAGGAGTTATGCGCTTATAATTTCAGCTTATAAACAGAGATACCCTACTATTGGGAGGCGAGATTAATTGATTGGACTTGTCGAAACGGAATATATTAAAGCGGTCTAAAAAATCAGCTAAAAAGATTAATTTGTGGCATATTAAAAATGGTGTTAAGTTGTGTTTAAATGTTAGAGCAAATATTTACATTAATTACTCTCTATTTAAACTTGAACTTAAAAATTTATATATTTTATTGTGGATTTTGAACTACTCTTAACTGTTCCAAATTTTAAAGGTAATTTTGGCTTCGTTCTCCACCATATTTTTTGTAGCATTTCCTCTAAAAAAAACTCATTTTTTTATGACGCGTGCTGGCAATTTGATGACGATGCTGGCAGTGCAGCTCGCAACGTGATGTCTGAGACTGAAACTGAGCAACATCGCAATGTGGAAACAACTTGGCAACATTGCCGTCGAGCTTGGCCGGCAACAACATCAGCGGCCCACGCACAACAGGAAGCCTTTTTGGCCATCCAAATCGACACGCACATATATATCCAGCATTTACACTTCAGGCTCAGAAAATAGTAATGTATTTTTAAAATTTATTTATATTTATTTTCATTCTTTAAGATGTGAAGAAGTTAAAACTCTTCGATAGTCCTTTAAAATTTTTATGTTGTAAACGTTAGATATTTATTTTACAACTAAATTTAATATAAATATTACCTCTTGACTTTGTATTCCATTTAAAATTTATACAAAATATTGCGGAAGTGCTATTATTTTAGCCTTAGTTATACATTCACCGCTTTACTTTGATCCAAACTCTGTCTCTGTTCAGGTGGAATACAAAATAATGTTCACAAAACATTCAAAGCAGCAACAACTGTATGACGACTTTCGGTGGTAGTTGTTTGTTGATGTCTGCTTTAGTTTATTTATTTATTTATTTCTCTATTTCGTTTTTTTGTTTTTTGTTTTTCTGCTTACAAGCGCTTGTTGTGTTCGATGTTTGTTGTTGGGTCAGCAAACACAGATCGCCGGTGGTGTTGCTGTGTTTTGGCAGCAATTAATCGACATTAAAATTTATAACACCGGCATAATTAATGGTCCGCTAATATGCCATAAAATTAGTTACTTAGCAGCCAAACGGCGTGTTCAATTAAGGATTTGCTTGTGTACTCGAGCGCTGCCTTCCCGATGGCATAAATCAAAATGCTTATCACGCGCTCTCCACACTCTGGATTCCAGACTCCCCACCGCAAACTTGCCCGCCTTCAAAGATATTTCCCAGCTCGATCCTAATTGCCAGGAAAATTCGCCTTAATTGGCGCGTAATTGTATAACTTGTGCGACTTTAACCGGCTAACCCCAAGACACAGTATTCCTGTTCACCTTCCCATCCTCTGGGCCCGGCAAAGGTCAACAGGAAGTGCCATAATTTGCCATATTGTTGTTGACTTGCTTTGGTCCAAGAAAAGAGCAGCCGCAGGGTGGCTGTAAAAGAAAAAATGTGATCGAGTAGCAGACACCCTTTAAATATTAGGGAAATGGTTAGAAAAAGTATAAGGGGAAATTATATATCATTGAAAGACAGGCAACAGTCTGCAATCGTGGCTGTTTTCTTAGCTTCACTAATAAATGATTGTTTATAACTTTATATATATATATATTTTATATTTTCTGTAAATCTAAAAACTCTTTAAATATATCATTATGTTTAAATATAGCTATATTTCAAGATGTTAAAGCCTGAACTTCAAGTCCTACCTACCCTTTGAATATTTAGTTTGAAAAATCTCTTGGGCAGTCGTGTTTTTCGCTTCGTCTTTGCTTCCAAATGTCATGCATTGGGAAATGGGATGCGGGATTTGGCTCCGGGGCCACTCAGGAGTCAATAAGGAGTCTCCCTTGCTCAGGAGGAAGTCGACAGGAGCAACTGGTTTCGCCGGCTTTGTTGCCTGTCGTCTTGCTCCAAAGGCTGCCATCCATTTGATGTTTATTGTTGTCGATCCCAGACGGCATCGCTTCATCTCCATCGCCCATCGCCCATCTCAAATCTCACATCTTCCAGCTGGCATCTACTTTTGAACTGACCTTTTGGCTCTGCGAAAATTGCATGGAAAATGCGAAAAGTCGTTGCTGCAGATGGGTGAGAGGAGTGCGAGGGCGAATCGCTGTTGAAAATGCCTTCATCATCATCATCATCTTGATCTGCCGCATTTCCCCTCGACTCGTTTCAGCATTTTGTTGTTTGACTTTTTGAATTGTTAAAGCCAATATGATTTATGTTAATGGCAAAATGTCAAGTGTTGCCCACGGAACTTCTTCGCTCGCCTTCGTCTTCAGCTTCTCTGGAGTTATTTTGTATTTTTTTTTTAGAGTCTCGACTTTCTAAATAACAACATTTAATTGGGCTTTAATGTTATCAGTGGACAAGCTGTGTTTCAACAGGTAATTGCTTTACGGTTAAATAATGGCAAACGTTACAAAGCCATTAAAATAAACAAATCAAGGAAACTATAAAAATATAGAAACAAAATAAAATGTGGTTACTAGTACTTTCAATTTGAGCATTATATATCTTCCTCAAATATATTTTTCTTGTATTTATTTATTCTTGAAAAATGTACCCTATTTCCTTAAATTCTTAGAGAAACTTCCTTTAATTTTCCTCAATTACCCATTCCCATTTCCATTCCCAGTGACCTCAAAGAGTTTCCATTTTGCACCCAAGAACACACAACCTGCCGAGGAAACACGTTCCCTTGGAGGCCACTCCACTCCAGTGGGGTTACCGAGGTGCCAGGCAATTATTTATTTATATTTGCAGACTTCAAACCTCAAGGCTGGCACCGACCGTGTGTGTGTTCTATGTAATGGCCTGATAAATTTGTTTATTTGCGCCCAAAAATAAACCAGAGACACGGAGAGACACACACATGTTTGGCCTGGTCCCTTTCATATTTTGAACGCTTTGCGACTGCATTTTGATTAAGTAGAAAATTTAATTTGTTAACATTTGAACCGGAGCAGCGCGCTACTCCCAGTTACTTTTCGGACAGAACTCGGACAGAAACGCATAAATCAAATCGGCATTGACAGCATTTATTTTTGGGATTTGTTTTTCTCCATTTTTCAGTGATAAGTCCGATCTGGGGGCGGCCCCCAGGCCTTAGGCAGTTTATCAAAATAGTTGTCAGTTACTTAGTTGCCTATCTGCAGAATGCGTGTGCTTTTTGTGCGTATCTGCGACCGACTGTGTGTGTTGCAATTAAGAGAAATTGCCGGCCAAGAGACATAAATAGAAATTAAAAGCGCAACGCGAATGATATTACACCATTAAATGCGCCATTTAAGTGCAAGACGAGCGGGTCCCGGCTGCGATTTAATTACAGCAAATTGCCAAGATGTTTCGACATGGCCCGCGATGTTCAGGGGAGTCGGCAATGTGTTAATCCAATTTGTGTGCCATTAGATGACCCACATTGAAAACTGGGCAAATGGGCAACCGGACAAGTGGCCGGCAAATGGGAAGCGGAGATGCACAGATGGATGGATGGCTGGCCAAGGTAATTGCACTGAACGCAGACCATTGGCAATGTCAAGGTAACCAGTTTTGATTACAACCTGGAACACGTCTTCGCCTCCATATCGCTGGCATAATTGGTAACGACATTGTGAAGTGGTTAAGTGAAGAACACCAAGAAAAATAAGAGAGTTTGATATAAAAAAGGGTTAACTAAAAGGAAAATGGATTATTGTTGTTATTATCTCAATGTTTTTATAATGAAAATTTTACTATAAACAAGTGAATGTAATTTAAAAAAGGGTTAATAAGAAACAAATGGATACTTTTACTATCTCAAGGTTTTAATAATAAAATTTGAACTATCAAAAATTAATTTAAAGTAATTCAATAACTATAAGCATTACTTTCACTATGTTTTACATTTATAGATTGATATCCTAGGTATTTAAAATATTTAAAAATATTTAAAAATACCTTAAAATATTTGACTATACCCATTACCCATTTTCGCCATACTTTTTCCCATGTTCGTTATAGCTTCTTCTCACTGCAGGATGTCCGTTCTCCTCCCAGAATTTCATAATTTCAAGTAAATGCTCCCTTCTTCGGGCCTGGCACTTGACTTGATTGATTGCCAACTCACTGACTGCCAGTCGAAAGCAATTTCCACTCGAGCTGAGCTCACGGGAGAGATGGCAGCGACTCCTAGGCAATCCGTAAGTACGTGTATCTGTCTCTAAGCCCGTTGTTCCATATGTGGGTCGTCGACGCCTGGGCAAATTTACAGAGTTATATGTATGTAGATATTTGCATGTGTCTGGCATATTACACTGCGAGACTTGGCTGGGGGGTATGACAACACTGGGATGGGCATTGTCAGGCAGATGATCGATTGGGTTGCTTTCAAAGCGATTACGAGGCTCTGGGAACTGGGAACTGGGAACTGGTCACTCAACTAAGCCAGGAATTTATAGTTCATTAGGAGTTAATCAGGGAAATGTTATTTAAATAACTGATAGTTTGAAATTTTTAAATATTTATTTTAAAATATATTTTAATTCAAACAAAGTAATTACTTAGCTAAGATGCCCCCCGTTTCTTCTTAATTTTAGAGTATCTACAACTTCTTTCGTGTTTTGCCTTTGTTTTTTCCATTACTTGACTGAAGCAGATGTCGTTGGCATATAAGTCTGACTTCCCCCAAGCTCCAAGTCCCCCCCAGTCCAACCCTCTCTCCCCCAGTGCCTCCAACATTTTTGGGCCTCTAGAAGTGGCGACGGGTAAATGACTCCAATTTGATTTGTTTGGGTTGCCGGGGCTCTGCCATTGATGCTTGTTTGTGTTGAATTAAATCGCTTTTTCGCCTCGAAGCCGTCTAGTCAGTGAGCTGGCATATATATATACACACTCTGAGATACACACACAGATAGGCCTGGGTGCATTGTATAAATGGTAAATTGTCTTTATCAATTTGAAGTGCTAGGCGGATTATTTATGCAACTTGCCATGAATATTTTCATAGATAAAGTGCGTGCCTCACAGACCCTGGCTAAATTCGCTGTTCTCATGTGTCTCAGCTGCAGTTTGGGTTTCGAATCTCAAGTTTTTTGGGTCACTTTGGGCTTAAATTACGCAGCATACAGACCATGGGCAGAGATTGGCGGCCGTTGAAATATTTAAATGCCGCGCCGCTGACAACTTCATTTTGGGTGGAAGTTATGGGTATTGAGTGTGGCTGGGCGGGAAGTGGCAAATCGAGAGTATGGCTTAATACGGGATTACCCTCATTAATGTTTTAGCACTTTAAAATGCATTCATTTTAAATAGAGATACATTTTAATAGAGATAAATTTTCCACTTCATAGACTTTAGATTTTTGATTATCTTTACTCATTTATTTATTTACCGTTTAATATTATTTTATTCATGACTATTTATATCTTTTATTTACTATTCACAAACAACTCAATATCGACCAGAGTCCAGCTAGGAAATAACAAAATTAGGGCAAACAAAGCAGGGGGATTAAAAGAGGAAGCTGCCCACACAATGCGCAATCAGCGAGGACCTCCCTTGTCCCTTGTCCCTCGACCTTGTCCTCCTACTCCTCACAGCCTCTGCCTCCCCCTCTCACCGCTCTAATTGCACTTCCTTTGTGCGTGCTGAATGTTTATTGTTGCAGGGGCGTGAGTTTTTGGACAGTAAACAGGATTTAGCCATCGGTCACCTCTCTGGCCACAGGAAGCCATTTCTCCTACTTCAGTTCGAACTATAGTAATCGCTTTATAATGTCGAGCTGCCGCGCAAAAATGTTGTGCAAAAATATCGACAGCTGGCCGATGGCATCCCTCATTCCAGGATCAAATCAAATGAAGCGCATCTAAGCCTTTCCGCTACTGTCCCATAAAAATATACACGCATTTTTCTGGATTTTTTTTTTCACGCTCTGTAATTTGGCACTCACTGAAATTGCTTCATTTTGAACTTTTACTTTGTTTACGACTCGATTTTAATTAATTTTTGTTATTTTTTGTCCCAAAAAAAGAGATACGGCTGAGGTCGGATATCGGTTTTTACCCCTTTCTCCCCTAAACATTTTTGACATATTTATGGTTGAGACTTCTGCGGGTTTCCTTCGGGGGTTAGAAAGGGTTGTTTTTTGGGATATAGTTTGCACTTGATAACTCACAATCGGCGAATGTGTTGAAGGAACAAAGGGAGAGGTAGCCTAAATCCGAGGTAATAGCCTAGCTGATCAATTTTCTCCATTGAAAGTATCATACTTTTTTGGCTCATTCTTTGTTAGGGAGGTCAGAGGCAATCATAATTTCATATTTGCTTTCTGAAATTATGTTTGTTTTATTTTTGGGCGTGACTGTGGGTATGCGTTTGTGGGTATGTGTGTGATTTTGGGTGTAAAAAACGAGGAATTTCAGATTGCTGAGAAGGGGAATCTTTTTCTTTGATAATTGTGCCCAAGTCAGTTAAATAATGCAGAGAGAAATTAGGGAGAAAATGTAGGTAACCAAATATTTGAGATTTTTTTTAAATTTAATTCCAGTGAGAAAAATGTGTTTTACTTTAATTTCATTCTTTCATTTAATTAATGTTTCTCAAATGGTATTATCCAAAAATATTTTTTGTACTATTATTTTAAGGGTTAATACTATTCTTATTTAACATTAAATTTTATTTTATGCTTTTTAAGAATCAATATTTTTTTAAGTAATTCTTTAGAATAACCTCTATCCTTTTGAGATAAAATCTTCAAAATTATATACTTCTTTCTAAATTTTGTGACATGAAAATTGAAAAAGAATTGTATTGTAATGACACTTGGGTGCTGTCCTTTGTCACCTTCTAGCTGTCCTTCCACTTGAGAGCCTTGTCAAAAGTGTAACAACAATGACAACCTGTTTGGTGTGCTCCCCGAGTGTCCGTTGCCACCGTGTTTTGACTGTACCTCGGTGGCAGCTGCCGCTTGGCTGGGCACTTTCCCTCGATGACAACGGCGAAACTGTGTTAAAATTGCAGCGGCTACTTGAAAATGGGGACGGGGCGTGAAATTTGGTACCTCTATCTCTGCCTATCTGTCTTTTTACTACACGTGCAGCGACTGTCGAGATAATGACGTTTGACATATTTCAGCCACGCGTTCCCCGTGAATCGCTTACGAATGACGAATGTGTTGTTGTGCCATCGCAGCGACACTCTCAAGTACAGTGGCTCCTGCGGCAGGATGGCATGGAAAACTGGCAGGATTTGTAGGACTTCACGCAGGCGCAACTGTCACGGGCAATTTGTCACAAATCAAAACGAAGGCAGTCTGGCGTCCGGAAGTGTGCCCAAAAGGGGTGACTGACTATCCATCCGGGGGCTGCGCAGGCGCAGCTACAGATACAGATACTGTATCTCTTGATGGGCGTTGTGTAATCCATCAAATGGCATTCGGCACGCTACGCTTTCCGCAGACGAAGCGTGTCAGAGAAACGCCTACCAGCTGGATGGGTTCGACCAGATATCATCCTTTTTACACAATAAAAAATAATATATTCCAAAACCATTCATTTCTTGTAACACTTTTGTTGTTGTAAGAAAAAAATTATATTAAATATATAATAACAATGCTTGTAACTTTTATTTTGTTAAATAATTTATACTTAAAACATAAAAGAAGATTAAAAAAATGAAATAAAATATGTAAACTATTAATAACAATTTTTTAAACTTCTTATTAACAATTTAAAATTAATTAATGGCTTTACTTTCTACTCCATAATGTATTATAAAATATTTAAAATATTTATTTCTTGTGTACAAAATACTTCCCATTAATTTTTCTCAGTGCACATCATTCCATCCTAAGTTCCAGTTCAAATTGCTCGTAAAATTTCGTAGCTCGTGCCATAAAAATCATCGACCTGAAGACTCCTTCCTGATTTTGTTGTGACACAATGCAAGAGGCACAGGAGTGGGTTTTATGTCCTCGTAACTTGCCCTAATTAAATGCAATTAGTCGGGTCGAGCGACCAGCTGGCAGGACATTTTCTCAATTAGCCAGAAAAATGCATTAAAAAATTTATATATATTTGTGTCACAAAAAAAAAAGAAAATCGTAAAACTGAAACAGAATTTCAGTTACTTTATGTGATTTTATTTTTGATGCCCTAGAGCGGATCAAAAGGGTTTTTCCTACCACCAACTCTGCCCTTATTTTTCCCCCTCAATGCATTTTCTATGCAAAGCAACAAAGAATTTTCCTCTACACATTTTTTAATGTATTTTTTATGAATATTTTGGTACGTTACACGCCTAATGACAGTTGATGTTTAATGGGGAACACACCCCGGGGCCCAGGCACATAAATCAAGCAATGCCATTGGCCAGATACATACACTATTCGAAGTCAAAGAAGCATTTTTGCCGCCTCATTGCGGACCTTGACTTGCCTCCAGCTGAAAGAAGAGAACCCGCCTTGTCGTCACCTGAGGTGAGCCTCACCTTTTAATTAATTAGCAGCTACCTTTTGGGGAGAGGAGAGGCTAGAGGAGAGCCTACTCATTTGTGTACTCCTACACCCAGCTCCCACCTCAGATTTTTGGCCCTAATTCCTCTGCATAATTAGACAGAGGATGCGCCCCGAAATAATGACTCACGTGCAGCGGAATAATGCCTACCGCCCACGTGCTATTCTCAGGCTCAAGGTTGCCCCGCAGAATGAACCCGAGTAACCTATGGACTCTGGACCACATTTGGATAGAAGAAAACCACCTTGGGTGGGTGGGGAGAGAATGGCAAACTACTACTTCTACTTTGTAAAAGTCTTCTCTGGCATTCCAGTGGAACTGGTTTTGTTCTGATGAATAAAAGAATTCCGAGTCTAAGGAAACTGAAAGCAAACCAGATTTATTTAGAGGGTAAAAAACTTAAGTGGCTTATAATGAGGGTAATAAAATCAAGTGTTGTGCCTGAAAGATGTGCTTAGCTTGAAACTAAGATTGAAAAAATGTAAGTCAATTAAATTATATAACCAATTCATTAAATTCCCTGATTAAATTAATGTGGTAATATATTAGAGGGACCTCTGGTAGCATAAAATATTTAAATAAATATTTTTACATCTCCCTTTAAGGACCATCTCTTATAAAAAATAAAACTTTATTTTCCCTCAAAAGATATGTAGTTATTGAGTTCAATCAATCTCCCAGCACTTTGCATCTCCATTAAAGTCCATTTCCCCCTCTCATCTCAAAATATTTGCCAAAGGAAAACCAACTTGCTGGGCAAACACACAACTTGAGACTTTTCTAGCCGAGTGGAAATGGGAAATTCGTATGGAAGGCACGTTCAGGAGATATGTACATATGGTGGCGAGCATGTGCAGCCATGGCTATATAGAAGTTCATGGTGCCGAGCATATTTACTTGAGGCTGCCAGGTCATAATTGGGCGCAAATTTCCATTTGGCATTGCACGAGGAATTTCCAATTAATGAAGCATTAAAAATTCGCAGCACAAAAGACTGCTGTGCGGTGATAGAGCCACCGCGGAGATAATAAAGAGAGAGGGAAAGTTGATTGCAATCGGCAAACTGTCCCCTGATTAAGGATCATCCGGCTGATGAGGCTGCCGGGATGCCATTCTATTGCGAATATAAAAATATATATATATATCTAAAGCACTCGGCTTCCCTCTCAGCGGGGGGTTGCAAATGTGTTTTGCAAAAAAACCGAAATTCGGTTGCAGATTTTCGATTGTGGAGTGAGATATACCGTTCACGCTCGAAGGAATTCTCGACAAGCTGCATAATGAACTAGAATGGGCGCGAGTAGGCGAGTGTCTGCACAGGGCAAAAAAACATAAAGATTGCATAATAACAAGGTATTTTTGCATAGCATAATTAACCTTGAAACTGTTAATAATAGGTATCAATTTAAAATCCACCAATCAAAATTAGACTTGAAAACTTGTTTAAATATTTTATATATATTTTTACAAGTTTAAATTTTTACAAATTTACATGTCAAGCTCGAAAATATACTTTTTCCTCGTGTGCAGACCAACATTTTCTTTAAACGAATATATCAATTTATACACAAACTATTTAAACGATCCATTCTCCGCTGTCAGAGACCCCTATCCAATCCCATATTTCCCTCCAATCATTAGAAGCCGTAAATGTGGGAGCCGCGACTGCCGGCCATATATCAATCTTGCATCTCGATCTCAATCTCCGTAGGAATATCAATCCAATCCAAAAAAAAAAAAAAACTCTATAAAGTCCAAGCCCAAAACCCATGGTAAAGCGTGCCACTGCACTGGCGGCGAAAAACAAAAACGAATCGGCTTAAATGAAATTGGTGCAATTTTGATTGATTTATAATTGAATGTGAATTGTTGATAAGATTATGATAAACGACATTCACAACCAGGCTATAGGGGAGCGCAAAAATAAAAACAAAAATTATGTGAAAATCGAAAACAGGTTAACCCACTGCAGCCCCCAAAGGGGTCCGCGTCCACTCCACCGATCGTCCATCGCTGGCGTCGGCGGCATTGCCAATTTGATGGCATTCGCTTCTCGTTTGTCGCCAGTCAAAAAAATATAAAAAATATACAGAAAAATTCGGCAAGAGGAAATTGAGCTTAGACAGAGGCCAAGTCGAAAATGAGATACTCTTAACTTACATAAAATTTAAGAGGTTTAAGCTGGGAACATTTTAATATTTCGTGTGTTAATTTTTGTAAATAAGCAAAATATGATTTAATAAATCTACAAAATTGTATGCCTTGAAAAATCGGTTAGAAAATAATTATTTTATTTGTAGATACAAAAATAAATTATAATATATATAATTCTATATTTAATTGAATAAATGTAGTGTGTTATTTTATAATATTATAAAATAAAGTTTATTTTCTAGATTAGTTTTTAAATATTTACAAGCCTGGCAAGGTGCAAAGTACACCAGCTCCTAAGTCTGTATAAAACTCGTATTAAATACAAATAAATGTAATAGAATTTTAAATTTAATTAAAATAAATAATCATAGAATATTAAAGGCTTTTAGTTTCAAAAACTAAGCCAAGGTAACTTTAATTTAATTTTACAATGAACTCCCTACACATCTACTTTCAAAGCCAAAAATACTTCCTTTCCATTCGTAGAGTATTTTGTCGTAAAATAAGTATCGTCGTCGAATTGGTCTCAAATGCATAATTTTCGTTTCATATCGATGGCGATTTGCATTTTTGTCGCTTTTGTGGCTGGCTTTATGCATAATAAAATCAATAAACGCACATTGGAAACTGCATATCAATGCGGAGTTCGATTCGTATCGCTTTTGCTTCAATTTCAAATTTCAATCGCTGGCACAGTGCTCGACAAAAGTCTTGTTTTTGAAGGCGACATTTAATTGCCTGCGATTGAACGGACTAACGGATGGACGGACGGACGGAAGGGGGTCTTGGGGCTTTTGGCGGATTTAGTGCGTGGAGCTGTAATTTTTTTTTGTCACTAGGAAATGCACGCTGATGTGAGTTAAGAGCCGAAATGCAGGCCGAGCTTAATTTAAACAGGAAATTATGAATGTTGACTGCAATTTGTTTATGCAGCTGCTGATTCGAGGCGCCCCCCCTGACCCTCTCTCTGCCTCCAATGACCGAGCAAGATTGGCCGAAAAGTATGGGCCGATAAAGTTAATTTACTTGGCCGTTTGCCATGCGCCGCAACGTTTGTCTTGGGTGTCTTGTGTGTGCTGTGTTTGCCCGTTGTTTTGATGGCGAATATTTCACGCTACTTGTGAGCAGCAGTCGGTGAGTCGAAAGGTGCCTCCGATCAACGTCTGTCATGCATCATTAGCAACCGATCTGGGGTTCCATATACTCCTATATGGTCTACAAGCTGCTTTTGCCATGATTAGTCATGTGCGTCGCCTGTGACTGTGCCGACAGATGTCCTGATCCATTCTTGGCCACATAATAATGTATCGGAACAATAGGAAAATAGCATTCGCTGGCAGGGGGGCCGGGCGAAGGTTATTAGTCATTGATATGCGCTTTTGTGGACCGCACCTCCAAGCTGCTTCTGGTTATGGGTCTTAATGTGGCTTGGGATCTGGGCCTGGCTCTCTCTTTGTGTGGACTCAATTTCGCAGTTGTCAGTCTATTAACAAAGGTGTTGCCATAAGGTAATGGATCCTTCTAGAAAATTATAAAGGAGAACTAGGGGAGGAAGAGAGTTCTGGGGGCTACCAATCAATCTTTTATCTGCTGCAGGTCTTTTTATTTGAATTATTTTTATTAAGCAAACTTCTCTAAAATATTTTATATTTCAATAGATAAACCAGTTATTTTCTTACCCATTTTCTTAGTAGATATTTGTTCCTTTTTTGTATGTAATTATTTACTAACAATTATTTTTTAGCCTTCACACAAATCATCATTGAATTTTCCTTAATTCGCCTTGCCACTTTGGCATCCATCGTTATACTGGATAATTCCATTTCTTTGCCAACCAAACGAACACTCATTAGGCACACGCCAAACAAGCTGCTAACCATTCACCCCACTCACTTTTCTCTGTCATTTCCCCAGGATGGCCAAGCCGCGCACTTGGTTCAACTATCGCCAGGCGGCCAGCTAATGTCTCTCGTCCAGTCCAACAATCTCATAGCCAATTAATTACCCCGAGAAACAAAAAGTCTGTAAATCATTTTGAACTTGACATTCGGTGCGAGGCGAATGCAAATGCAGCGGACTCCAGGTGAGGCAATTAACGGGGGGCCCGAGAAAAAATACAACAAAAAAATCGTTGAGGTGTCGCCTGGTCTTCGTAAATTTATGCCTACAAAACTGGACACTCGTAGAAGTCAGAAAACTATATTGGCCGGCAACATGATTTAATGAGCATTTATGCAAATGATCTCGGGTCCGGCACTCTCCTACTCCTGAGCCCTGGCCACTGTTACACTCGGTGTTATCCTTTAAGCATCCTGTATGTGTCCGCACAGCTCGTAAATCATTCAGGATGTGTGTTTGCATATGTGCACCGAGGGGTGAGTGGGCCCTCCTCAGTTCGATTCAATGGGTAACAAAAAATATGGCCAGAGACCAAAGCTGAAAGGCAAACCCAAACCCAAAATCGAGGGAGGGCCGATGACACTTTCAGCTGCAATCAGGCGTAAAAAGATGCTGCCCAAAAGCAATTTTCACTTTTGGTTTTTCGGTTTTTGTTTGCGATTTTCCTTTGCTAACCGATGGTAGGGACAGAGGAGACAGAGGGGTCTGGTCTGAGGTGGGTCTCCCATCATCAATACTGCAACAAAGCGACACAATTTCGGCATTTCGGTTGATTTAGGTGAAAGCCAGAGGGCAGAGTAACGACTTTGGGGTTTCCCTCAAATTTATTTTGAGGCCTTACATTGGAAAATTCTTGTTCAGAAAATATTGTGATTATTTTTCTAAGAAATGTAATCAATTAAAAATACTTAAACTTAAGCTAGACTAAGGTAAATGATGACTAAACTTTCTTAAATTTATTAATTAAGGAGAATCAACCTGAATAGATATATTTTAAGGCAGTTTTTGGAAAACCTTTAGCAATTTCTGAGCACACTCCTCCTATAATCGGTAAAATGTCTGGTCCGATCCATGGATGAATGGTCAGACACCCAGGCCGCAGTGACAAGCCACACAGGCCCTTCCCTTGGGCGTCCCATTCCCTTGTCTTCGGTTTGTCTCTGTGTTTATGCGGTTGCCTTTTGGCTGCTTATTGATTTTGGTCAAGTTTTGCCTTCGTGCCTGCGGTCAGCCCGAGGAGTGAAATCAATTGGAAAATGCGCTTAATGATTTTCCAAGATTTGTGCTCTTGCTCTAATGGCTCCGGCTAAACTGTACCTTGGGCAAGAGAGATTGCACAGGAATCTGCGACAATGCCACACCCATTTCCTGCAAAACTATAGCAACTGTCTGGAGGGAGACTTGAAGAACATTTAAAGGGCATAATAATGGGCAGATGGGTGCTGCTAAGGGTTAACTTCTTGCAGCGAGGGGTTGTGCAGCCCGATATCCTCTTTGTTGCCGCTGCTGGCACAATTATGTCAACTCCTTGAACTGCTCCTTGAAGTGCCGATAAAGTTCACTTTCCGGGGCGGAAGTGCGCCGCCTGCAATTCGAAAACGATCAAGCGTAACTTGGATGCGATGAGCCCCGTAATTATGGGTGCTCATGAAGGACGACGGTTCACCGCGGGACATTCAAGGGGTGATGACGGTCGGGGATCGAAGACTGACCTCTTCTGCCAGGATCTTCAAGGATACGGGCAGATAAGTATCGGGGGAATGCAACTGTACACAAAGCGTTGCACTCGGGGTGTATCGTTGCATTATAAAGAAATATTGCAACATTTTATTATATTATCCTTTGTGAGCTGGGAGCTCCCACTGTGATCTTTCTTTAGAAAAATAAATTGTAAGAAAGGATGTAAGCAATGTTTTCTGAGTTTTATTATAAAGATTTCTAAAGATACGTAAAGGTTACTTTAAAGATTTCTATTTTTTACTTTTTACTTAGGTTTTAGGAGTGTTAAGTGATCGATATTTCTCATTACATATTTGCTTAACTATCCAAATTTAAATTAAAGATGTATTTAACTTTTAAGAACTCTCTTAAAGCCTTACTCTCCAAAATGTAACCCATTTTAAGTACCTTTAACTCCCCTTACAGTCTCCTTTCCATTAACCCAAAAGAGCTGCAAATTGAATTGGAAAATTTTCAATTAATATGATGGCCATACCCCCCGCCGGGCACAGATAACACGACATTCTAATACTCGCATATGGTCCAAAGGCCAAAACTGGCCCTGGCCTTTAGGCCATTTCCATAGAGTACATTAACAATATTGCCAGTGGTGACCCAACTCAAGCAGAGCAAAGGGTCCACAGGCCCCGAAAAAGGGCACTTAACATGGAAATTATGCGTGTCCATTGGAGTTTTTGGCTCCTATCCGAATCACCACCCATTCCAAGGTGAAAAAGCTTTTAATGCCCGTTAAGAGAATGAGTTTTTCCGGTTTTAAATTTCCGTTTAGCTATTTTTTTCGGGGCGTTTTTCGACACGCGCCCCTGAAGAAGGCTTTGCACCTTTTTTTTCCCCCGAAAAAAACAACAGTTTAGCGATGAAAGTTGCAGATTGGCAAAGACGATTAATATCACTTAATTAAGGTGAAAATGTAGATGCCTGACAGCTGTCAAATGTGTATGAAACGTATCGAATGGCACAAAAAATAAGTAGTAAAATACGGGAAATCAAATATCATTTTTTTATCCCTATTTTTTCGTAGCGTTTGGGTGGTTTTTCGTCTTCGCCCAATTGCCCAATGCCAGGATTAGGGATTGTGCCGAAAACATACATTAATAGTCGCTCGGCCTGGAACAATGACAGCAATCAAATCGCATTTGCCGTTATGCCAAAAGCGGATTTTTGATGGCAATCAATCAGAAAAGTGCCCCGAAAAAAAAGAGGAAGCGATTCCGGATTGTTTTCCCTTGTTTTCTGGGGTGAAATCAAAGCGCATTTAACTTTTGTGGTTGTGCAGATATTCTGGCACAGAAATTTTTCGCAATCTGCCATCGTCGCAGCCCCTAAGCGGGCATTTTCAACTGCAATGGCCTGTCAACGGATGTGCGAGTTGGGTTCGAAGTTGCCAGCTAGGATCTCGGATTTCGGGGAGTAGTGGTGGCTCCCCCCTGGCCGAATGCAATTCCATTCCGCCTCGACAAGTGTGATGGCCTCTTCTGCATTTCAGGGGGAACAATCTGGAGGCGAAAGTGCAGGAATTGTTTGTCAAACAAGCGGGAAGGATTATGGAATGCACTAGAAAATTAGCAGACGAATTTAAAGGACGTTTAAATATTTATTAGAATTATTTGTTGGTTCATGAAAA
>JAEIIJ010017915.1:0-54204 GCA_018904815.1 Drosophila ogumai | reverse complement strand
TTTATACATAATTTTATATGATCATTTTTGGGAAAATCAAAATTTAAAAAATCTTTAACTAAAAATGCATTAAATTTAATTAGCAAAGCGTTTTTGTGTAAGTTTTCATAGGGCTTATGAATCAGCATACTGCTTTTTATTATTTTTTAAATTAATTTTTTTCTCAGTTTTTGACAATTTTAACGATGTAACCCCTTATCAATTTTGTAAAAAATTTGAAGTTCTTTGATTTCTTCCCGAGATGGCTAGAAATATGCGCCTGATAATGCTGATCAAGAATATATATGATTTGTGGGGTCGGAAATGACTGCTTCACTAAATAAAATCATAAGACCCTTCAAGAAGACGGAAATATTTGAATTCCTTATATGACATTTATTCGCATTTTTACCTAATAATTTTTTTGACAAATCGAAGCCTAAAATTATCATAACTAAGTTAAAAATGCAGCAAATTCCATTCGGAAAGTGTTTCTATGCTGTTTTTTTTTAGGTTAACAAATCTGCATACAAAACTTTAAATTTTTAGAAATCAAAATTTTTGGCCATTTTTGAGAATTTTAATGATGTAACCCCTTATCAATTTTGTAAAAAAATTGAAAATTTTTTATTTCTTCCCGAGATGACTAGAAAGATTAGCCTGTCAATGCTGATCAAGAATATATATGATTTGTGGAGTCGGAAATGGCTCCTTCATTGCGTTATTAGTTTTTGACTGAAATTATAGTACAAATATAAGAAAAAAAACCTGCAGTCTTATGGTTTATTCTTGGCTCCAGATTTGTACTCTGCACTCGGTGCTAAATCTCAATCCTATAATCAGTCCCAAGAAACAGAATAAAGAAAAGCAAAAAGAAATAAGAAAAAACTTTAAGCAGACAGGAAAAAGAATGGGGAAGGAGTTGATATATGTGAAAGTCTGAAAATGTGTCAGGCAGAAGGGCGATATATGTAAGTACATCCGCAGATTGCCATTTAGGAGGATCGTGAGTAAATACCACGAACTTCACCCTCATAAATAAGTGACGGAATCGAGTGCCGAAATATCAAGCATCGTGGTGCTGAAATCTAGAACTGGGCGGACCCTGATCCAGGGCGAAAATAATTTAATTTGCTTTTCCATAAAAAGTCTATAAAGTCTGTGTTTATTAGCAAACTAAACATTTTGTTTACTTTATTTAGTGCGCTTTTACTGCATTTAATGAAAAGTAATGCTCGCCTGTTTGTTTACACTTGGATTTATTGCTGGAAAAGAGGAACACGTACCGAGAAATTTAAAACTAAAATAGAGCCTAGGAGCGGCACAAAAACAGCGATCGTGAACCAGGCCAGTTCACCAGCCAAAACGCGATTTGAACCGTCTCGCAGCTCCGAAATTGTCTCATAAAAACTTCATAATTAAGATGGATGCGTGTGGATATAGATGTAGATACAGATACAGATGCGGATGGGCTGACTTCATGCTGAAGTAAGCTTGTGAAGCATCCGCGAAAAAAAAAAACGAAAAAACTAAAGCCAGCAGAATTTTGTTGTACAGAAAAAGCTATGTTTATCCATCCAAAAAAAAAAAACTACAACAGACACACATGGAAATTGTTAAATAAGTGGATAGCCCTCCTATTCATGTGCTCTATATTCTCCCGACCCGCTGTGCACTTCATAAACAATTGTCTGGCCAACGTCATGGAAACACAACAAAAGATCTGGGCGAGGGATGTGGATCCAGAAACAGAGCTCTCCGCACGATTCAGTAATTTCAAATAATTTAATTAAATTCAAACACTCGCTCTCTCGGACGGAGGCGAACGGCAGTTAATTGGTATGGAGAATTGGTGAAAGAGTGTTAACAGATTGCCCGATGAGAACAGCAACCATTAAATCCTAATCAAATAACTAATAAGCTCTGACCCCTCTGAAACTACGCCGCTGTGCTGTACGAAGAGCAGCAAACACGAATAACCAAAGGCCTCAGGGGCGGAGCCAAGTAGACGAGCGAATGAAACAATTCTCCAGAGGTATATGCGATTGTATATTCCAAGAGGGAGAGGGATCCCTAACAGGCCTAATCGATGGATTACCTAATTGTAATAGGCAATAAAAAATGCAAATTCAGTACATGTGCAGGAGGAGGAGAACACGGAGTAGAACGGAAGCGCTGGACGCCTTAATTCCATGCAAATGACGGGGTTCGAATTGTCCCCAACCCAGTTAAGTAAACATGGGTTCAATTACGGCTCTTCCACGACGCAGCCCCAAGCCTGCCTGGTCAGCAAGAACATATTTTTTGTTGACTTCGAAGCCACTCGGGTTTCCAGAGTAAACTTTAGACAAGACACTTCAGAGAACTGGCCACCGCCTTTTAGGGCATCAACCCACCAGGTCGTGATCAGTGCCCACCAGGCATTAGAAAAGCATTTGGTTTAAACTCAGATGATGTCACGGACCAAGAATTAATTAGGAATTAATCATTTATCAAAATGCAATTCTTTCCAAATTGATTAATTAGCTGCTCGCGACGTCATTTTTATTGAGTTTTTATTTTCGCCGTGGGCGCCGTTTTCTGCAGTTTTTTAACCTTGGCTTGGAACGTTAAATGTTTTAAAAAACTTGTTTTCACTGACGCCGTTGTTGTTGTTGAGTGGGTTGGAGGAGAGGTGATCTTTGCAACTGCGGTTTACTCATTCCTCCTTATATCCCACACATATCTGCATTACACATGATTCATTCACATTTACTAATAACACACGCTTTAATTTCTCCGCCAGTCATCTTAATCTTGGTTTTGTCACAGCATCTATAAGATTTGCATAATGCGACTGGCGGTGATTCATCGCTTAATTTTTGGAAATATTGCTGGGCTTTTCTAAAACCACTTTTTTCAAAAACACTTTTTTGTGGAGTTTTTTTACGAAACACTGGCCGCGCTTGCCGCGATCGTTACCTTCTTCGGGAATATTCAGATTGCAAGTGAGTCCGCGCGATCGGTTCAGCGATGTTGGGGCTTGGCGCGTTGTTGGGGCTTTTTAAATAAAATCGATGTCAAGAAGCTTAACAGAGCTTGCGACTATCGATATATCGCAATGTTGAACAACTTTTAGGAGGAACTGTTAGGAGGGACTGTTCGAGTTTATGTACTAAGGCTTAAGTTTAATATTAATATGAAAAAATTATGCAGAAGGCTTTTAAAATATTTTAAAATTATTCCTCACCTCTTTCTACACTTTCTACACTTTTCTTCTAGATTTTAGCTACACTCATAAAATTGTTAAACTTAAATCACCTCAAAAAAGCTTTCCTAAAATAAAAGTACATTTTTCTGAAATTTAGAAAGATTAATTTAGTTGTAAGGCTATGAGAAATTTTTTTTTCTAAATTTAAGGACCAGAAAAATGAATGCAATTCGCCTTTATGCAAAGAAAGGTAAACGAAGAAGCAAATAAAATATAAAACGCCCTAAATCTGACAAAAATTTAACAATTAGAAAAAGTTGTTTTGATTTAAGGGTGCCTTTTAACATTTTCTTTATTTTAGAACATTTTTCTTAATTTTAAAAATTTCTTTCTTTTTGGACTAAACTTTAAATAGATATGTATGTATAAATGTTATTTATTATTTTAAGAAATCATAACTTACAAAATACAACTGCCAAAAAAACATAATTTACATATGGTAGTACTAATACGTATTGGATTTGTATGAGATTTATTTATTGTTGAAAAAATTAAATTTTGAAAAGTAACATAAATTTTGTTTATATGTATAAGTACGTATGCTAGAGTACAATGTATGATTTCGTATACACAACACCTGAAAACATTTGCCCTGATTCACGAATAAGACTGATTGGGGGATCTCATTTGCTGGCCAAGAATCCCTTCCGCACAAGATCCACTATCCCCAGTTTGAGACAGACCCAATAGGCTAGACCCGAGAGGATGCAGGCCTTGCAGATGCGGTCGAGGACATACATGCTGCAAAAAAAGACCAGAGCAGGTGAGCAAAATCTGGGCAAGATAATCACTGAAAGCACCTACAATCTTAACTGAATGCGGGACTTGGGCAAGGAGGTCAGTGGTTCCTTCATCACGTACTGGCGTCCCCCCAGAATGCTGACTTTCATGTACTCATAGTCGTCGACGTCGTCCGTGTTGATCTTGAAACTTTTCAGGAAGATTTCTGGTTAGACAGCTCTTAATTCTCAAAGTGGAAACTCACATCTTCCGATCAGCGGCGCCCAGTTCCTTGTATATCTGCTCAAAGTGCGTTGACTTGAAATCCCAGTTGCGAGTCGTGAAGAACTGCAGCACCTCCAGACCCACCGCTATCTTCGTTTGCACCCGGATCATGCTGCAACGAGATGAGAGAAGAAGGCATCATCAACCCAGCTCCTGGCCCACGTTCTCACGGGAGTCATACAAGCGACGCTGTCCGAAGATCAGCAGCAGGAAATCGATGAGGTAGGCCGGCAGCCACATGAAGAAAATGCTGCAGAAAGTGTGGTAAAACTTGCTGGAGGTCATGTTGCCGTCGGGATACCAGAGTCCGACTTCGAAGGGATACTTCAGTCCCAAGTCGCGGCCCACGTCCATGATCCACTTCCAAGTGCGCTTCTTGGCGTCGTCCACAGTCAGGTTGTACACCGGGATCTGCAGAGGTCTGCGGCGAAGACGAAGGTTCATATGATCACTGGCTGGGGAAGCATCTTCGGGATTTACCTCTTTTCCGAGAGACTGCTGTGATAGGGCAGCAGAATCAGGCCGTTGATGGCAATGTCCACGGGAATGACCTCGGACTTGAGTTCGCCATTGCAGATCATGGATCGGATGACTCCCTTGCCGGCGCCAATCAGGACGCCCGTCGGCCCGTTCATGTTGTCCACCCAGCCCGGCAGGGGTTCAGACACCGCTGGCGTTACTGCCGGAGAACACAGAGGAGACGTAAGCTATGCCCACTTATAACGAATCACGACAAGGTAAAAGGACGACGCCGGAGAGAAACAACGTGGCCGTGGGCGATATGTGTGTGTATACTCAACAACCTAGAATCATGTTTATTTGGAATCGAAAACTCGAATATGCGTAACTAAGACTAAGCTAAATGACTAAGTAAATGCCTGTGACCACCAAACCAATGCGAGCTCTGGACTCTGGGCTCAGAACAAAGCGAGCACCCCCGTCCACTTCAGGAGGTAGTAGAAGAAGAATCCCACGATCAGTGTCTTGCACACGACATCCACGACATATTGGCTGAAAAAACAACCGATTCCCATTATTTGGCTTCTAAAGGAAGTCCTCTGAGCTACTCACATCTTCATGTGCAGGCGGGCCTTGGGGATGTCCTCCTCCTTCTCCTTCAGTATGAACTTGCGGGCTCCTTTCGCACACTCGATCATGTACTCCTCCTCGGTCTCCTTAACATCCATGTTCATGTTGAAGCTGAAAGGCAAGATATATGAGTCCACGGACAATCCCAAAAAATTCTAAGCCTTACATGGCCTTGTCCTCCTCGTTGAGCTTGTTCCACAGCGAGGCGTAGTTTTCGGAGCGGAAGCACCAGGCATTGAGCGTGAAGAACTGAAGGACACCCAGACCCGTCGAGATCTTCTCCTGGACCCTCAGCATGCTGCAGGTAAAAAACCAGCATTCAGACTCACATTCAGGCTTAGAGGACTACCAAAGGCTACTCACAATCTCTTTTGGCCAAGCAGCAGCATCAGGAAGTCGAGGAAGTAAGCGGGCAGCCAGTGGAACAGGGCCACATTGAAGTTGTGGTAAAAGGTGTTGGTGGTCACGCAGGGATCCGGATACCAGAGACCCGCGTTGAAGGGAATCTGCTTGTTGATTCGCTTACTCATTTCCACCACAGTGCCCATGCACATCTTCCGGTGATCGGCGTTGGTTATATTGTAGACGGGCACGTTGGCCGGTCGCTTGGCCTGCTTGTTGAACTCGTAGGGGATGACGATCAGTCCGTTGATGGCATAGTCCACGGGTATCACTTCGGCCTTGTTCTTCTGGTTGACCAGCACGGAGCGGATGACGCCCTTGCCGCACCCGATCATGAGACCGGTGGGTCCGTTCAGGTTGTCCACCCATCCGGGCAGCGGCTCGTAGGCAGCTGGGGAGACTGTGGTGCAAGGAGGAAGTTAATTAAAGGCGACTTGCTCCTCTATAAACGCTACATACCACGAAGCCCAGGATGATGGTTACCGAAGCTGTGTTAAGTGTGTTAGGGTGTGTGTGAAGTTGAGTGTGTGGGATGAGTGTGCGAATAGGAATAATTTTGGAAAGGGGACAGGAGAGTTTGTAAAGGAAGTCACGGACTCTAATTGGTCTGTAGGCGTGGATCGTGTTCGTGTAGTGGTTGTGTTTCTGTTTGTGTGGTTCGTGTTGTCTCGGGAGCGGATGGTCCTCAGCACTGGATCAACACACTTGGACACTTTAGGCACAGACACATTGACTACAGTACACAGACACATCGCACCTTGGGTTTCTTTAGCTCGATTTCTCGTTTATTTCACATGAAACATAGATATTCACTTAAAGTAGAAATGAAAACCAGATCCGGAATCCCCGGAGTTGTGCCCCAAAGCGAACCTAAGCGGAGATTGATTGGAAATGCGCGCAATATGAATTGGGAATTGGGCTCGGCCTGGACCTGAACCTCCCTCCAGTCAGCACCTCTCAGACGCCCAGGAGACGGGCCACCAGACCGTAGCTCCAGTAGCACAGCGAGCCCACGATAAGCGTCTTGCACGCGCGGTCCAAGATGTACATTCTAGAAATGGAAAGGAACGGGAGTGGGGTGCTCAGAGATCAAGGACTCTCGGGGTGGGGCTCGCTTACAGCTTCAACTGGAGCCTGGCTCGCGGCAGGCTGTCGGGCGACTCCTTCATCAGGTACTGCCGACCGCCCTGGACGCACGACTCAATATACATGGGGACGGTCTCCTCGGGATCCATGTCCATATTGAAGCTTCGAGCGGAAAATTAGTAATCTCAGGCCCTTCTTCTCTCTCTTTACGCTACGTTACGTACTTTTTCCTGTCCGCCTCGTTGAGCATGTCCCAAAGCGAGGAATAGGCGTCCGACTTGAAGTACCAAGCACGCATCGTGAAGAACTGCAGCACCTCGAGCCCCACAGAGATTCGGTTCTGGACGCGGATCATGCTGGGCGCGAGGAAGAAACGGAAGAGGAGGTCAGGTCAGGATCTCCGCCCAGGAGCCACCTTTGCCGCCACTTACAATCGCTTCTGGCCGAGCAGCAGCAGGATAAAGTCAATGAAGTAGGCGGGCAGCCAGTGGAAGAGTGCAACGTTGATGTTGTGGTGGAGTTTGTTGGTGGTTATGCACCCGTCCGGATACCACAGGCCCGCCTCCATCGGGTAGCGGTAGCCGATCTCCTTGCTCATCTCGATCACCTCGCCCCACTGCATCTTCCTGTGGTCGGCGCACGTGATGTTGTACACCGGCACCTCCGCCGGCCGCTCCTTAAGCTGCGCAAACTGGTAAGGGATCACGCACAGTCCGTTGATGGCATAGTCCACTGGGATCACCTCGGACAGGAAGCGCGTGTCGATCAGCATGGAGCGGATGACGCCCTTGCCGGCGCCCACCATCAGGCCGGTGGGTCCGTTCAGGTTGTCCACCCAACCCGGAACGGGCTCGTAGGCCGACGGCGACACTGGTCGGACAATGGTGGAGTTCAGACTCTCTTCCGGGAGATCGGAAGCGTGGTGCAGGCGGATGCGTGGCGTGGCGAAGCCGTTGGTAGTGACAGGGCGCAGCGTGAGTGAGGGCAGGGGCTAAGCGAGGGCTGTTTCTTCTGTTTTCATTGCATGCTCATTGAACTTTTTGGTCAATGACGACGCCAGTGGCGGGGCAGTGTGTGTTTAAGCAATGTCTTGAGCCGCGCGCCATGTAATTCGACTTTTTCTTTTTGTTTTGTGTTTTTTTTACAAGCTCATGTTGTTGTCTGTTGTTGTTTGCACTGTTGTGGGAGCTGTGGCTGGATCTGAGCTGTGCGGTGGGCAGTGTGTGCGAGTAGGGGAAGCACATAGGAGCACCCCACTTGGAGGAGCACGCGGCCAATTGAACGGTAGTGGCAACGATGTCGCATAAAAAACACACGGAAAGCGCAAATACACGGGACAAATTAGCGGAGGGCGGCAAGAAGCGACTTAAAACTAAGCACCACACCTCTGGCTGCTAAATCAAAAAAAACCGCAAACTAAGCGGACCTTTGCTCGCCAGTTAGCAAATGGAGACGCAACGCTTCGATATTGACTCTATTTATGGGGTTATTTGCCCAGCTAAGCGGGTCAGCGCCGCCTTGAACCCGCCCCAGTATGTGCTCCTCCTCGAACCTATCATTAAGGGGAGCGATAACGAGGAAATATTTGCTTACATCCCTTTTTCCCTAAAGGGGTCTTTGATCTAATAGATTTTAATGACATATAATAAGGCCTAATGGAATTTATTTTTTCTATGGTATAAATGGCTCTAACGACTTGACATTGTAACTATATAATATTTTTTAATAATAAACAAGTAAAAACTTTAATAAAATATCAGGGATACCGAGGAAATATTTGCTTACGTTCCTTTTTTAAACCTTGTAAAAAACATTAATAAAATATCAATTTGCAATAGGAAACTGCCAAAAACATAAATTTGCAACTAGAGACTTTAATTCCTAGGCAATATATCACAAGAGCTCCTGAAACACCAACCCGCCCACTTATAAATTACCCCCCAGCCAAGCCTCAATATAATAGTGTTTTTATATTCAAATTTGCTTTAGTCAAGAGAACTGGTTTCAGTCCATCCGTCAGTACGTCTCTTCGCCTCTATTTCCCCTAACATATAACTGTAGAAATAACGACCTTTCAGGTTTGCCAAAAATTGGTAATAGAAAAGTTTAATTGACTGCCAAGAGTTCGGACAGATCGTGCATTCCCGCAGAGACACTAAAAAAGCCTGGCCAGGTGGCCAAAAAAGAAATAAATAATACACAAGCCACAGACTTAAGCCTAGAGATAAGCGAAGGCGCATGATTAGTTTGCGGAGGGGAACCTAACTCACTCCCGGAGGCTATAGCAGTCTCCAATCCGATGGAATCTCCATCGCCAGCGCCAAGCAAGCAAAGCCCCCAGCCAGAGGCTTTGGACATGGGGAATTAATGGCGCAAATAAATCGAATTGCTGCAAAAGCCAAAGCACACGGAAAGCACCACACAGAGAGGCGAGAGGCAGCTGGAGCCGGAGCTCCTTAGTCAAGAGGTCACTTACCGATGCTGGGACGGGCGATGATCACCGGCATGGACTCGTAGTGGTCGCGCACCAGCAGCTCCGCCAGCCGCTTGGAGTAGGTGTAGGTGTTGGGGTGCGGCTTCAGCAGATCGGGCGTGATGGCGTCCAGGGTCTTCACGTCCATCCACTCGGCCAGGCGCATGAGGTCCTCGGGCTTGTGCGGGAAGTCGTAAACCTTCTCGTACATCACCTCCTGGTCGCAGTTGCAAAAGGCGGTCGACAGGTGGATGAAGGCCTCCAGTTGCTTCATTTGCTTGGCCACGTTGAGGGCGCGCCGAGTGCCCAGCAGGTTCATGTCGACGGCGTCGCGCAGATTGCCCTCCAGTTTGAGAGTGGCCGCCATATGAAAGACGATGTTGGTGTTCTCGGTCACGTGCTTCAGGCTGTCGCCGCTCAGGCCCAGCACTAGAAAAGGAAGAAGAGCTAGAGCCTTCGTTTTTTTGGAAGATCTGGAAAACACTCACGATCGAAGGTCACGTCGCCCTGGTAGATGGTCACCTTCTTGAGCATGTGCGGGCGCTCATCCTTGATGCGCTGGAAGATGGGCAGCTTGAACATCTCCTCCAGCCGCGTCTCCGGAGTCTTGCCGCGCTTGGGGCGGCAGATGATGATCACCTCCTTGAGCGAGTGACAGGAGTAGAGCAGCTTCTCCAGCAGCACCTTGCCCATGAAGCCAGACGCTCCAGTGATGAAGATCGTCTTGTCCTTATAGTACTCCTGCACGGGCGATAGATCCACCGTCATCTTGCTGCAAAAGAGACAGGAATGGGGTTCAATTAGGGGACTGGACTGGACTGGAGTGGAGTGCAATGGAGTGGCGCAAGAAGCATTCCGGGAAAGCGAAAACCAGTCAAAGGAAAAAAACACTGGCAATTGGCAAGCCGCAAGTGGCGCAAGCGGCCCGCCGCTACACAAACTGGGGCTCGCAATTCTGGCCACGCGTGCCCCTCTTGCCACATCCAGACTCAGACAGTCGGAGTCACAAGCAACCTGCCGCAAACGGGTTTCCATTTGGACTTTCGGTTTCCACCGAGTATTTGGATTTTCGATTGCGCCTGCGGATTCGCATTTCTTTGCTCCGCCTTATGCAACGTCGGGTAGCTGCCTCGACTGCTTTTTATATCGTCCCCACTCCCGCGTCCACTCGGAGCGGGGATTGTGGCAAGTATGGTTGCCCAATCTGCATGCGGCGTGGCCTGGCCTGGCCCGGCTTGGCCTGGCTTCGATTGCAGCCGCGTTACACTTGGCCAGATCTGCGGCATGACCAGATCTTCGCTTAAAACAATCTCGGACTGTGCCTTGCACTTTGGCCATGTCATGACATTTCACGCAAGACCGAGCGTGTTGGTTTACCTGTTGATTCTGCGGCCTGGCCAACTGTATCTGTATCTTAATCCGCCGGAGAGTGTTTACCTTCTCCAGCGAACCAGGCAAAAATGGAAATTGCAAGGGAGCATGACGCAGCTGCTCCGCCTGCACCTTGAACTACAACCACCAGCTGTTATCTGGGCCGGAGAAGAGCTCGCCAGCTCGATGGGGCGGTTCTCCTTCATCGCTTGGCGCTTGTTACTTTGCCGTCAGCTTTTGGGGCTTTATTGCCAATTAAAACACGACCGCCGAATGTGTGAAAACACAGCAAGAGCAGCAGAGCCGCCGACGAGCCAAGTCGAGAAACAACCTCAGATCACTTGCACTTATGCAAGCCTCGAATTTTGAGAGCCGCCGCCGCCGCCGACCTGGCCAAGTTGTCAAACCCGAAGTCATAAGCATAACACATATAAACACAGAGCCTAGCTTGGGCTAGAGCTCCAACTGAAGCTGAAACTGAAACTGAGACCGGAGCTGAGGCTAAGACAACGAAGCTTCATTTGGTTGACTGCAAACGAAAGACTTAGGCAACGAACTTGATCCATATAAGTGAAGCGAAGGAGAAAGCAGTTACTATAAACATTTGATCAAAAATCTAAAATTAACCCAAGGGGATTCTGTTAAATTTATTAATATTTTTGCAAATGAAAGAGAATTAAAAAGTGTGAAGCTATAAAAAATATATTTCTTAAGTTAGCATCCTCTATAATATACGAAATATACTTATCCTAAGTAAACGTGATAAAAATGAAGCCCCAACTCTCCCAATTAACAGATAAAAAAAGTGACAGTTTACCCTTAATTATCACAAAAACTGCCCCTGTGATTGACGTTCTTTGAGCTTTCATTGAAACCATACATCATGTACTTTATATTTCTTTTTAAATTTAATTTTTTAAGGCCCCTTAAGATCTCTGCCTTCGGGCCTCAAAAAAAAACTGACCCTATTCAAACCGTTTTGCAAAGACTGTTGATAAATTAAAGCTATTTTTGTTGCTGCCCCTCCTCCGTTTTGTCATATTTTTATTAGAGACCAAACCGGTATGGCTTTCGTGTCTAAGTAAAGGCACATTTTCGAATCTTTAATTAGCCAGCAGTGTAACTGTGTTTATTGATGGTGTGTTCCTCTTGTTTACAGACGGCAACCTCGATGAACTTACGTAGCGTTTTGCAAGTCGGTTGCGACCTCAGAACTTCATCTAACTAATATCTAAGCTAACGATGTTGACGATGATGTGGGGCCATTAAAATTTTCCAATGCAAAGTGCAGGCCCCAATCTGTCTGCAGTTAATAAGACTGACTGATTGACTGATTGACTACTGGGTGACCCCTTTCCAAAGGTTGCAGAGTGCTGATGTAAGCAGAGGAAGAGCTCAAGCTGAAGCCGAAGCTGAGGATCATTAAGAAGCCACTTGCGGCTGAGACATTAAACCATGAAATCGAACAAATTTTAAATGTTTGGCAATTCTTCCATTCCATTGCCCATTTGGCCTTAGGTGGACAGCCTTAGCCTCAGTTTCAGACTCACAAAAAAATATAAAAAAACCCCCCTCAATATGTAAATATCTATTGATACAAAAATGAGATGGAGTCGAGGCACACATAAAATTAGCAGAAGAAGAAACTGAAACGAAAACTGAGACTTAAACTCTGGCCGAAATATATGCAAAGGGCTCACGGAACTTGGAAGTATCCAAGTATCAGACGGTGGCAGTTCACGACACGACCCTGACACAGACACAGACAGACGATCTCAGCAGTGGGTTAGATCCACTTAATTGCGGTCAGATTGGCATCTAGAGAGGCATTCGTCGCAATTAAACGCTTCGCTGGGCAGCTAAACGCCTCGAGTTGCAACCAAATTGCCCCGAAAAAACAATGAGAAACCGTCAAGGAGTAGGGCAGTTGATCTTTGGCCAGATGAAGTCAGTGTGGTTGGATGGAGACCACCACCAACGTTGGCAGTCAAGTGTTTCAATTACCTCGGGTGTTTCGGATTCTCCTCAATTAAAACGCTTGCAATATTTTTAAATCAAACACGTCACTCGCGCACGCTTAACGATGCGAGACTAAGTCGAACTGGATTGGATCGGAGTCGGAATCTGAATGGGTATCGGATCGTGTTGAGCGGCGGTTGTGGAGGAGGGACGGCTCGATGTGCACGCTGCGACGCTCGAAAGAAGACTGATCGCGGCCAGCCTGCTGCTTGTCAATATGAATGGGTTTCGGTTTCGGGTTTGGAGCGCTCTGTGGCTCCGGGATGTGGCAAACCCAAAACTAAAGCTGAAACGCAGCCGAAACGAAGCAAAAACGTTGGCCAGGTTTGTGTTGTTGGTACAGACATAAATATCTATTAGCTTGGCTAATCTAGGCGGAACTCGTACTTAGTTGTCCCCTGGCTAAGCACTTGGGTGGGGAGATGGGAGTTCCTATAGACAAACCCAGGCAAACATATTTGGCCACAGTTTCACTCTCTTTGGCTATTGGTTTTTGCACTGACGGAGGAGACGTCAGGGCTCTAGATATATTGGGCATGAATATGCATTAGGGATGCAAAATTAGCTTTGGCCACGGATCGATCGGATGGAGTCGGCGGTGTCCATTACACAATAGCCAATGGCCCAGCTTCGCATTCGCAGCCACCTCGGCGGTTGTTGCTGATTTCCACTTTGTTCGACTTAATTAGGTGGTTATCAATCTCCTATGCAAATGGTGCGTGTTGCCCAATGCTGCGAATATGGGTAATCAGTGCTTAGTCTTTCCTGTGATTTTTGCACACATTAAATTATGCATATTGCCAATGTTGTTGCAAAAAATTGAATGCCCGTTAGCATGGGGCTTTTTGAATAAGACCGCCACCGCCGGATACGATTTATCGACAGTCGAGTTCACAACCAGTCGGACGTCAACAAGGAAACTTGTAGCTCAACGATAACTAAAAATCGATATACGATAGCATTGAGTGTGTCACCTCTGCAGGCCTGGTCACACCGCCAAATTTCCCGTCGAAAAAGTCGCAAATTTTATTCGCCTAAAATAAACTGCAACATGGCCGAGCTGGACGATTTCTTTGCGAAAAAGGACAAGAAGAAGGGCAAGAAGGCGACGAAGTTTGTGACTGCCGATGAGCTGGTGAAGAGCCTGGAGGATGGCAGCAAGCGCGAGGTCGTCAAGCCCAAAAAACCGGAAGCGGTCGCTGGCGGCGTGGCAGCAGCAGCAGGCGAAAACGAGACTAGCGCCAAGGTGCCAGAGTCCGTTGCGGTGAGTGTGTTCTTTCTGTTCCGATGAAGTAAGAGCTAATTGATAACCCCTACCCCTTTGTTATATCCGCCGTACAGCCCGTGGAGGAGGAGTGGAAGGAGTTCGAGGAGGAGCAGCGTAAGGACTACAGCGGCCTGAAGATAGGCCAGCTGAGCACCATGTGAGTTTCTGCCCCTGCACCCGATTGCGTGTGTATCAAAATCACGATTATTTCACTCGAACCCGAGCTCGAGGCTTTCATTTCACTTTCCGTTTAACCCATCAATATCGCACCATTGCACAAAACTCGCCTTCTCTAAAGCAACTCGCCTCATCGCAGAACCGCCACTGAATCCGCCGAAGCGCGGGCAGCCCGTGTCCCCACCGCTCCCGATGGCGGCGGCTACGACGAGGAGGAGGAGGACAGCAACGGCTATGACAACGCCGAGTCCGGTGAGAAGCGCGTCGGTCACGGACCCTGGAAGAAGGTGATCCCCGCCGAGGAAGTAATGCAGATCCCGGTGCCGGTGGAGGTGGAAAAGCCATCGTCCAAGGCCTACGTTTCACCCGCGTTACGTTACAGCGTGAGTAGAGATAGCAGCTGCCCGATCCGATCCAGTGACTAACCGTAACTCTCTTTCATATTTGCAGCAGCAAGCTGGCTTGGGGAGCGCACTGGGCGGCGGCTCCGTCGGCGGTGGCCTGCGTCCTCGACGCGCCGCCCCAGACATAACCAACACCGAGTTCTTCCCAACGCTGAGTGCAGCGCGCCCGGAGGAACAGCGCAAGAAGAAAAACGAACCCGCCTTCGAAGAAGTACGCCACGGTGGCCGCTTTCAGCGTGTGCAGGAGGCCACGAGTGCCCCGGTGGCGGCTGCCAACCGATTCCAGTCGCTCGATGATGAGGCCAGCTAGGTTTCAGCTACTGCTACTGATGATGCTGGTCGCGGGAGCCGTCGTCAACCGCCACAGTGTCCGCTGCCGAGCTCAAGTCATCCAGTTCCAGGGGTTCTGGGCCAGCTCATGCGCTCCTTCTAGGCTTCTTGATTCATCTATATCTCCTCCCCCACTGCTACTATACCCTATGCCACAGCCACAAACTACTATTGTTCATTTCGTTTTGCATTTTTTGAAGTATGGAATCAATGTAATAGAATACGAATAATAGCCATGCGTTGAAATCCGTTTATAAACGTTACTTTTTTATAAGCGCCTCCTCGTGTCCTTGTCTCACTCGTCCGTCTGGAGGTCCTCTGGCTGGCTGTCCAGGTAGCTGCAAGAAAGGGTTGCGTCAGTCAGTAGGAAAGATCGTCTCGGGCCGGCACAGTGCGTGCTGACTTCTCGCTGTACGGCTGCTCAGGCGTGTTGTGGTACGACTCGAGCTGCTCCTTGGCCAGCAGCTTCTCCGGGAAGTGGCGAATCAGGTACAGCCAGCACTGGACAGTCCTGCAACGGGGAAAGCGGGTGTACTCTTCAGCCAGGCTGCCAGCTGCTGCTGTGCCACCTACTCATCCTGCTCGGTCCGTATCGGCTGTTCCTCGCGGTCGTAGTAGTTGGGGTAATCCTCCAGCTCGTCCAGTTTGCCGAACATGGCCTGGTCCACCTCGTAGATCTCGCCTTGTATGTGCTTCCCCTGGCCGGGCCTGGCCAGCAGGAATGGAATGTTGTACCGAGTGCCCACCACCAGGGGAAAGCGCACCTCTGTGGTGCCTTTGCCGAGGAACCGGGACTGCCCGTTCTCCTTTTTCGTCAGCCAATAGTGGTTGGGCTCCCCGCGCTTCAGCGTGCCGTACACAAAGACCCTCGCCGCCATTCTTCTCATGGAGCCACTGCCTCGTGCGGCGCTTCCTCTTCGCCGCGAAGCTTATCGGTTGCGCGGTCTATCGGGGCCACAGATCTGCCTCGGAGATTGCTCAGTCGACGTAACCCGCCCGCTCGCTTCTTCTTCCTGCCATTCACAGCGCAACTGGTTGGCTACACCGCGAGAAATCGGGTGGGGAGCCGGATGTGGAAAAGTACCTCGACTAAAGTAGCTTATATAAGTGACAGCGAGACGGTGTTCCCTCGAATTGCTTCTTTTTTTTTCTTTTTTATTAAAAACTAAGTTCGCTAAAATCTAAATAATGCATATGGTACATCGGATATCAGTGTGTATATCAATTGCCAATATAAGCGCGTATATATCGATCCGTACACCTGGATGTGTACGGTCTAGAAATGCAACTACCGGTAACATAAGAATAGTGGCCACTCCCCTCGAGGGCGCTCAGATGCTTAGTTCTGGGCCTCGTAGCTAAGGTCGTCCTGCGCCGGGTGCTTGTGGGTGCGGCGGTGGCGCATGATGTAGGGATGCGTGGTGGAGTTCTCGTAGCTGGACAGGTACGGCAGATTAAGCAGCTTCTCTGGGTACTTCTGCAGCAGGTAAACCCAGCAGGGGACGGTGCTGAAATAAGAGTAATTATAGAAACATGGTCAGATCGGTTTCTACGTCGGAGAGGACGTCAGCACCTACCCCTCGCCCACGCCAATGTTCATGTCCTGCTTCTCGCGCGTGTAGATATCCTCGCAGTCCTCCAGGTTGTCCAGCGAGTTGAGCATGCGATCGTCCACCTCGTAGATCTCGCCGGTTACGTAATAGCCCACGCCGGGCTTGTTCAGCAGGAAGGGAATGTTGTACCGGGTGGCGATCACCAGCGGCAGCTTCTGGGTGGTGGTGGCCTTGCACCAGAACTTGGCATGTCCGTTGCCAGTGCTGGCGAGGATCGAGTTGCTCGGCTGTCCGTACTTAAGGGCTCCGTAAACGAAGAGCTTGCTCAGCGCAGAGGTGGCTTTCTGCAGAGTGGGTGTGGCGGCGGAGAGACATAGAGCAGAGAAGTGGGGTTAGGTTAATGATCCGCCGATAAACAGGTGGTAATTGGGTATCTGGTATCGGGTGGAAGAGTCTCCCGCCTATTAATATCAATCAATGCTGGCTTATCGGAGATCAGAATATTTTCCACTCGTCCAAGCCCGGCGAAGCCCCCCGCCAAGTTCCCTGATAAGACGGACGCACACGCGTCGCCGCCGTCTGCTCCTCCCCCTGCTCTTCTGCGATTATAGCGGTGCCTACAGTCGGTGTTTAATAATAGAATCGAAAAGCGAGCGCTGCTCTCTCAGATGAGCTGGACGGGATGGCCCTAACCGGTTTGGTGCATTTAACACTCATTAACACTCATAAACTGTTCTGTTTTTGGGGCTTTTTTGGTGTGCGTGCCTGGCAAACTGCGCAGCAGCTCCGCCTCCGTCGGGTATGTATTTACCATATCTCCAGATATCTCTCTATATATGCGCGTGATTAGGGGCAGGAGGGATAATTGCTAAATCGGCCTAATCAATTTTGTAAGTGGAGAGCACACGCAACCCGCCAGGCGGCCTCCAATCAATGTCATTACTATGAGGCATTGCATCGCCACCGCCGCCGCATCTCGCCGAGTTGCTTACATAACCCGCCGAGCGAGCACACATATGTATATGGTCATAAAACGGAATAAAATAGTTCTTGGAGACATCTATAGCCTGGAGAGCACTTCCTGTTTGCTATAATCTGCTGTCAGGCTGGATTTTCCCACGCTTTCGCAACGTAGAGGGCTGCCCACTTGCCAAGCATGCCGCCCAGCAGGACGAAAAGGATGCGTACCTATCCCGGTATACACAAAAGGTGTGTACACACACACAATGAATGCTTCTTCCCCGAGTCCACGTACCTTGACTTGGCCCATATTTTTCCTGTTTTTTGTTTTCTGGTCGAACCGCCTTGCAGGTAATTAAAATTGCAAAGTACTGCAGTTGCAAAAGAGCTCTTGGGGATTGGGACGAGGAGTGCAGGAGCTTCCAGCCAAAGATTGAACCGCGCCGATGGACAGCAAAACTCCAACTGAAACGCGATGGAGAACAATCGGAAAACGAGTGCCGCTGTCGCTGCTGCTGTTGATGCCGCTGCTGGTGGTGGGAACAGTGGAAATAAGTGTGGAAATTTTAAAATTTTTAAATGATTAATAATGTTAAATAATATTTTTATAAAATTTTATATCGACTTTTTGTAATGGGACTTTTTTATTGTAGACCTAAATAAATATTCAAAAGAAATATGCACGAACTTTTTATTTAAACCTGCTATAGTTATGCTACAAAAAACCAATATGATTTTTTTTAATTTATTTATATATTTTTATATTAGTATTCAATAAACTACAAATATATATTAATTTCCATTTTACACCAAAATAAATATTCAGAGGTGCACGGGTTTTGAGTCTTACATTAACCTTAATAAATTAATATTTAAATTGTATAATATTTAATTATATATACTTATTTCAGTATTCAATAAACTAGATACTAATTTCCCACTATGCGATGTCGCCAACAACAAGAGGCCCGCCTTCAATGGAACAACAACAAAACAAAAACACGCCACACGCGCAAAGCTAAAAATGACGCCTATGTCGACTGCGCTGCTTTCTTGGGCTTGCTTGCTGTAGCTTTATCTAAGAACCTGAATACCCTGCACTTGGAGCACCCTGTGCTGGGACACCCCAATTTTGAAAGGCAAACATGGGTATTTTAAAACTTGGTTCTCATCGCAACTAGAAGCAGGCTTTTGAGGGGCGCTTGTATACAAACATTCATCCCTCCTGACATGTCTGTCGACTGCAATAAAATAAATAATAATAATAGTAGAAATCTTTTGTCTTATTTTTAAATTGCTTTCCCTTAAAAAACAAGCTCGTAGGCCCCTTGACATTTTCACTTTCGATGGCGACGCCTATGGAGAACACGTACGCATGCCTTTGCCTAACTTCGCTCTTGATTCTCCGCCGATCTGCTGGCTGTCGGATATATACACACATATTTATGTAATTAATTCAAATTTTTAGCGACGGGCCTTCCATGTGTCTGATCTCTTATAAACAATAACAAAATCGCTATGTAATTTGGCGTGGAGGGAGCGGCAACAACAAAACTTGTTGGCCAAGCTATCTCTTCCGCTCTCGAAGTCTTTTTTTGGGGCTTGGGGCTCTCTCTGAACTAGTACCCTGCAAAAGTGGGGTCTATCGGTTTGCGGACTCTCTTAATATGTGATAATTTCCTTGATTTGAAGATTAAATTTTGCTTAAACAATAATTAATTTAACTTAAATAAATAAGAAATCAGGACTACATATTTACAAACCGCGGAAATTCAGCCATTTCGGCTGGAAGACGTTTACGGGAACCTAAAACAGCCCCCGGCTGTTGCAGCTGACTTGATCCCAGGGTCAATAGTCCCTGGAGCAGATGCCGTTGCGAGCATAATGGAGGTGCTTGTGCCGGCAGGCGCACAAGTTGGGCGCAAAGCAGTAGGCGTGGGGTCCGCAGTCACTGGAAGAGATGAGCAAGAATAAGTAGAGGCAACAGTTCGTCAGAGCTCGGTACTCACTGATCACAGATGGGCATGCACTGTTGCCCGTGGAGCAGGGTGGCCCGCAGCTCGTAGCCTTGGGCACAGGTGCACTGGCCGTCAGAGGAGCAGGTGCCATGAGTGCAGCGCCTGCAAAGGACATCATCCTGTTACTCCACTACACTCATAGATAGCTCACTTACCCCAGGCAGGGATCCAGAAGACGGGCAGCCCTATGCCGGCACTTTTGAGACAGAGGATCGAAGTAGTAGTGTCTGTCCTTGCGGCACACGCACAGATCCGGGGCGGCACAGTAGCCACCGGCTGCCTGGCACCCGGGCAAGCACTCGGCGGCACAGACCAGACCGTCCGGATTTGCCCCCATATACTGGTCGGCACAGGGGCAGGGTCCGTCCTCGAAGCAGATGCCGTTCCGACAGACAATGTTGCAGCGTCTCACGCACTGGTGCGTATTAACCACTAGCATCTCATAGTCGGAGCAGAGCGGTGGTGGCTCGTTAATCTCCCAGTAGCCGTAGTCGTAATAATAGTGAGCCTGCACCAGGGTGCCTCCCAGGAGCAGCAGCAGGAAAGCCAACCAACGCGACATCTTGGTCAACTGAGAGTGATCTCCCTGGCGGATAATGTTCCGGCGACGAAAACGAGAGTGAAAGTGATTTCCTCAGGCGGCGCAATTTGTGTGCGGATCTCATTACGGACTCGGTCACGATCGCTGTACGCAAACAGAGTGCGCCCAGCCAGATGACGCAATGGCCCCCAGTGGCCGCGGTCAACTGATAACCGCTCGACTGGAGATTGCCCCGATCGGAATTACAGCAGAGCCATTTGCATCGATCGAATCGAGTCGAGCAGACGCCGCCGCATTACTCACTTACCCGCTCGGCCAGGGAGTGGGGGAGTGGGGTGCCGCTGGTGGAGTTGTCGAATCGGATCCAACTCGGTCATGTGTGTGTGTGCGCGGAGAGCGAGATATAGCCAGGGAGAGCACTTTAGCGGCCCGATTCTGGAATGTCTGGATTTCCGCGCTCCCGATGTTGCGGCGACGGCGCCCACATCTGCATGTCCGCACTTGGAGAAAATAAAGGAATTTTTAAATTGTTTTATAAATTTAAACATTTTTAAACATTTTTTTAATTTTACAAATTTCCAGCAGAATTGAACTAAGACTTACTTTGTAGTTCAGTCAACTGCCTTCAAAGATTGTTTGAGTTTTACTTATTTATATTTAATTTTAATTATTAAATGTGTCATGTATTTTTAAGAAAAAAAAAAATAAATATTTGTTGATCTAGCGCTTTAATCCAGTCTTTCAACTCGTATTTGTATTTTTATACCCTACCAGGCTATTATAATCAGTCAGAAGCTTGCAACGCAGTGAAGGAGCCATTTCCGACTCCACAAATCATATATATTCTTGATCAGCGTTGATAGGCGCATCTTTCTAGCCATCTCGGAAAGAAATAAAAAAATTAAATTTTTTTTACAAATTCGATAAGGGGTTACATCGTTAAAATTCTCAAAAATGGCCAAAAATTTGGAATCCTAAAAATTTAAAATTTTGTATGCAGATTTGTTAACCTTGAGAAAACTAGCATAAAAACGCTTTCCGAATGGAATTTGCTGCATTTTTGACTTAGTTATGATATTTTAAGGACATAATTGATTGAACAAATGTATTAAAAAAAAAATTGAATTACAGTATGTTGATTTATTAAACTTATAATAACTAACACAAAAACTCGTTCCAAATTGAAATTAACGCATTTTTGGCGTAGTTATAGATTTTTAAAGTTTTGATTTTTCGAAAAATTAACTAATTAATTTTCCTTAATAAAACACTAAGAACAGCTTTCTGAAATGAATGCCCTTTTGCGAAAGTTATGATGTTTTTAATCATTAATTATTAATATAAAGAGACTAGTTCTTTCTCTTTACAAATCAGACAATAATATTTGATTTAGGACAGTTATACAATTAAATATTAGTCCCCATTAAATATTGTAATCTTTAATCAGTGCACTCTACTTACATACTTTTAGAACGAGGGACCAATGGTCTATAATCACAAAAAATTTCTCGCAGTGCTGCAATTGGGGCCTGGCTCCGTCGCCGTCATCGTCTCTGTCTGGGAACCGGGACTGCAGCTGGCTTTAATGCGCCCCATTCATTCAGTCGGTTGGTGTCGGCGAGCGATGACGCAGTGGAGCAGCAGCAACTGCAACAAAATAGGCGACGCCTGCGCGAACGGAAGTCCAGTAGAGTGTGGCACAGAGTTTGCCAAATAGCCACCGCCGCTGGGGGGATTAGCGAAAACGCCATCGAGGCAGCAGCAGAGTTCTTTCATGTGCTCTTTCATTATTTCTTTCTCCGCTTCGATTGCAACTACAATAGCCCATAGCCCATCTTCAGCCCCTCCCCTCCTTCAGCAGTGAGCGTGTGTGTGCGGGGTGAATAACATAAAACAGACAACAGAAGCAAAAGGCGAGCGCATAACAGCGAACGGCGAAAGCATAAAATAAACAATTCCATTTCGGGCTGGTCAGCTGGGAGGAAGTTCTAGCCCCAGCGCTGCTGGTGGTGGCGACTGGCGCGGCGGTGGTGGGTGACGCTGTTGCGGTGCCATAGCTGTGGGTGGGTGTGGGATGTGCGTGCTCAGACCGAGCGAGAGCCGAACGCTTAGAGTCTATTATCTATCCGCTCAGTGCTGACGTCGCTGGCGATCTGTGAACTTGCTGAAATCGGAATCTCTCGGAGAGCTGCCAATATGTGCTACGTTATCATCACGAGCGCCAGCCTGGTGTGGTTCCTCTGCAGCCTGGTGGCCGACATGCTGTTCGCCGTGGCCCTGGTCACGCCCAAGTGGCTGCTGGGCCCCGCCCAAGCCGCAAATCCTCGGCGCCAGTCATCGGTGGGCATCTACACACGCTGCAAGGTGATGCAGGACGGGGGCTTCCACTGCGGCCGCTTCGACCTGGACGGACTGGCCACGGACACCAGCGTCTATCCCGGCGAGTGGAAGGCTGCCATGTTCTTCGTCTCGCTGGGCTTCACCCTTCTGTCGGTCACAGTGCTGCTGACCCTGCTCACTTGCTGTCGCCAGTCGGCCTTCGGCAAGAGCATCCACAACATGACCGCCTGCGCCCAGGTGGTGTCAGGTGAGAAACCAAGTGCTCCGGTGCCCACCTGCTTCAACACAATGACGTAATGACTGTTTTCTAGGAATAAGCGTGATGCTGGCCCTCTTCCTGCACCCGCTGGGCTGGCGGGCGACTCGGGTCCAACGCCTGTGCGGTCCGGAAGCGGAACCGTTTTATCCCGCCGACTGCAGCATAGGTAACTGTGTTAAATTCGCCGCTGACCAAACTTAAACCTGAATCCCGCCGCAGGAATCTCCTTCTACTGCGCAGTTATCGGCGTACTACTCACCTTTGCGGCCGCCGGCCTGAGCCTCAAGGCGGAGTCTTCCAACATGCGTTCCCGTGTTCGCCGGAGCGTGGAGTCCGGCAGCAAGCTGGTCTGCATTCCGTAGCTGCCGCCGCAAAGAAGGAGCACAATCTCTGGCTTAGAGCGAGCATACTTAACTTCATTCTCGAATTATCTTTAACATTAGCATAAATAAACGTCTAACTTTTCTACTGTACGTATACGAGGCTTTCCCTCCAGGGTTACTTGTTGCGCCTGCCCTTGGCCTTGCTGGGCGGCTTGCCCTCGACATCTGGCTTGGCCTTGGGTATGTAGACGCCGTGGTTCGTCTTCTTGAGGTGCGCAAACAGCTTGTTCTTCGAGTCAAAGACGAGCCGACAGGTGACGCAGGTGTGTTGCGGCGTTGCCGCCTCGAGATCCTGATCGCCGTCAGCGTTCGCAGGTGTCGGCCTGGCCTCCTTGAGTGTTGGTTGTGGACCTGCTTGCTCTGCGGGCTTCACCTTGTTCGTTGACGTTGTCTTTTTGTTTTTGCTCTTCTTTGCCGCCTTTTTGCCCCTGCTCCAGTCGTCGTCTTCGGATTCGCTCTTCGTCGCGGCCTTCAGATCTATGGGCTCGTCTGGACCATCGCTGGCTTCCTCCGGAACTTGCTTGGCAGCAGCTTTCTTGGATTTTTTATTCTTTTTGCTGCGCTTGGTCTGCGTGGATTCCTCTTCGCTGAGCGCCTCGTCGCCGGATACGTGAACATCGGCGATTTCCAATTCATCCAGAACCCCTTCCACTCCGTTTAAACAGTCATCGCCCTTGAAGGCCTCCTCCTCGGCCTCCATCTCCTGACGCATCCGTTCCACGTTCTCCCGGTGCTTCTTGCTCTCCTCGTGATTGGCCCGCGCCTTGGCGTTCTTGAATGTTTTGTTGCACGCCACGCAGTAGAGATCGTCTACGTACTCCACTTCCAGGGCATCGGCGTGTGCATCGCTTTCGTCTTCCGAGTCCACGTCGCCTTCATCGTTGTGTTCATCCTCGTCATCCGTGTACTCGTCCGAATCACTGCCATACTGCTGTGCCAGCTGTTTCAGCTGCTCCTCGTAGCCCTCATTGTAGACCTTATTCTCCCTGGCGGCCGCCAATTCCGCCTGCCGCTTCCGCAGCTGCTCCCTGCGCTTCTCCTCCTGCTTCACGCGATTGGCCTCGGCCCGCTCCTCCAGCACGCGCCTGTAGGCCTGCACTCGGCGATCCCGCTTGCGAACAAAGTTTACTAGGTTGCGCACCTGCAGAGAAATTGGAAAAAAGGTCAGAAACGAAAGAAAGTTTTTTGAGCGCCGTGGTCACCTCCTCGTTCCGTTCCTTGCGGGCCGCCTGGACGATCTTCTTCATCTCTTTTTCCACCTTGCGCAGGATGAAGCGCTCCTTGATCTCGCGGACGTCGTACGGACAGAGCCACTCGTAGGTCTTCTTGGTGCTGTAGGCCTGCCAGAAGGCGTAGAAGGGACCCACCACCTCCTCGTAGCTGCTATCCGCGTTGCCAAACTCGGGTGCCAGACCAAGGTGGTCGTCGCCATCCATGAACTCGATGTCCTCCGAGGCGATCTGGACAAAGACGTCGCCGTAGACACGGTAGAATCCCTGCGCGTCGTCGCCGAAGCCTTTGTAGCAGCTGCTGGTGAAGTACTGGAACACATCCAGGCAGTTTTCTGCGTACTCCGAGTTCTTGCCGCGCAGAATCTGCTCGCGGTGGTTGTCGTACCAAGAACGCTCCTGCGGGTCCGAAAGCACCTCGTACGCCTGCTGGATCAGCTGAAATCGCTCTTTGGCCTCCTCCAAGCTGTCGGGGTTTTTGTCCGGGTGCCAGCGCAGGGCCAGCTTGCGGTAGGCGGTCTTGATGTCGCCATCGTTGGCGTCCCTTTGGAGCCCCAGCTCCTCGTAATAGCAGCGCATGTTCCAAACGATAAATTTTAGTACGTAGTGTTGGTCAAAGCCACAAGTCAGCTGGCGTTCCGGCGGCTGCTTGGACGCAGTGCTGCACAACGCCGCGGGCTACAGTTAAATGTACGAATAAATAGATTACTTTTGGGCTGAACTCGGGAATTTAACGGTTTTGGTGGAAAACTTGCTGCAAAACTATAAATTGCCTCTATCTGAATCATTTTACAAGAACTGCCTGCAGCGACAGACAATTTCGAATTCGTAACGGCTCGTGTGCACATCCTGGCTGCGCATTCCTTCATTAGCTTTTTTTCTTTCGACGGCGGCGGACGCTTTCCTTTCGCGCCGGTCCGCGCATCATTTGTTGAAATTCTACCGCACGCTTTTCTCGCAACCACTGAAAAGTTTATACATCACATACCAATACATAAAAATATAAAACAACCAAAAAAAAAGGATAGACGTAGTGTTTCTACGTAGCAGCACCGACAGCTAACGGGACTTGCCGTTCTTCTTCGAAAAGCCCCTCTGCTTTTTTCATTATAATTTTGCCGAGAACATATTCGAATAATTTGCATGAAACGAGAATCGAATCGCAGTTCGACTATTGCCAATCAACAATAACAATATTCGCAAAGTGCCAAAGTATCGTCAAACATTCGAGTCTGGAGCCGAAAAGGGAAAATAGCTTGGACATAAAATTTACAGTTACGTAGGATTTACAACCGAGAACGAGACGCACACAGACAACCCACACAGCCAAAGACCTACTCCCAATCGCACACACACACACAGTTACTTCATCGCACAGCTTGAGTTCGTTTTGGGGGCGGGAGTGGAGTCCTTGAGCATCCATCCTTACAAACAACCCCCAACTCGGTGCGTCGGTACTCGGCCTGGACGGAACTGAACTGAACGGCAAAAAATAACCGTCAACAAAAAACAAACAAACACAGAGGCCCAGGAAGTGTCCCTGCGTGTGGGTGTGTGTCCGTGTTCGTATCCGTGTGTGTGCGCACCGTATAGGTTTACCGTTGGGTCCGCCTTTCATCTCGCTCGCACAATAAAAGAGGCGTAAAAGAAGGATATTATGAGGCGGCAGACAACGTCGGCCGCATTTGCGAATAAGGTAATTTCGCATAAAATGCCAACACACACACCCCCACTCTCGCTCACACAGACACAGAGAGGGGCAGGGGAAAACTATAGAAAATGTGACCCTGCTTTTGTGCGGGATTAAATGGATTTCCTTATCAGCGCAAAGTGGTCCCAGGAGTCCGCTTTTGCTCCATTGTTGCAGCGAATTGCATTTGCCAGCTAGCTTTAATGGCCCCTCTATCCTTCCTTTCAGTTACGCCAGCAACTAGAATCCGTCCATTTCGACTAAGACTACGAAACTGAAGGATGTTCGGGTCCAAGCTGCGCTCCTGGATGGAGACGCACATCGTGCGTCCCCGCAGAAAGGGTAGCAAGCATAAGCAGGCCGCCGCAGAGGCGGGCGGCTCCAGTTCCGGCCATGGGAACGGAAAGAAGGCCGGCACCCTGCCCCCACAAGGAAGCAACCTCACCAGTCCGGTGCTGACTAGCAGCGGCAGCCACAGCATCGCCAGCCCGGTGCGGAGGCGCGAAGTGTCACCTATTCAGTGCCACGTAAGCGGGAGTCCTTCATGAAAACGTTCAATTCTGATCCCCTTACTTCCACAGCCCCCGAATCGTCGCTATGGTTGGCAATCCCCGGATGACGACTCGTACGCCATTACGTCGCCCAAGTCGGACAACTTGCTGTACGCCCCCAACTGCTATCAGGCGCACCAGCAGCCCCTGCAGGCCCAGCAGCCATCCCACCACCTGAGCGTGCCGAACAGCAAGGACAGCTTTGGCGCCGACAAGTCGCCCATCCGGGTCAACTGCTCCTCGTCATCCATATCGTCGTTGTCGTGGTCTACCGGCTCCAAGGAGCCCTCTTCTGGCAGGCAAGCCATCTTCAGGGACCAGCCTTCCAATGGGGATTATCACATTCCACCCGAGGAGGAGGTGGAGTACGAAGAGGTGGGCGCTCTGCTGCTCCGCCCTCCGCCTCCCATGGCGGATCACCAGCGGCCACAATCCGAGAACCTAGGCGCCATGCGACTCCTCTACGAGGATGAGCCGGTCAGGCAGAGCAGCAACCATGTGCGCTATGGCCGCCTTTTGCCCTCAAAGCTGGTTCCAGCGCAGCCGGGCAGCGAATCTCTGGATAACTTGACCAGTACGCCGCCCATACCACCTGCTCCGCCCGCAGGGTCACGAATGCGGACTCCCCGGGGGGTGCAGCGCAACAACTTCATGCCAGGACCACGGCCCCACAGCCTGCCCTCGCCGGAGAGCGCCTACTCCACGGGCTACTCAACCGACGGCACCTCGCCGTGCGCGGCCAGCAACAACAACCCGCCCGAGTACTACATCAACATGCGCTCGGGCACCCACTACTTCCCCAAGAGCGTCAACTCGCTGGCCATCGAGGCGCAGCGCTACAAGTTCGGCCTGAACCGCATCGAGGAGATGTCGCCGATGGATCCGCTGCCCAAAAGCAGCTTCGGTCTGGAGGCGTCGCCCAGTCCGCTGGCCCTTCGCCAGCAGCCAAAGCTCTTTGAGTGTAAGTTGTGGTCGTGGAGAGGTGCCGCCAACTGAGCAATTAACCCCATTTCGAGTCCCGACTTGACTGGAATAACGCCCCACTTCGCTTTTCCCTCTCTCCTTCATTGCAGCTCCCTCGCCGAGACAGCGCTGTCGCATAAGGACCAATCCCTGGTATAACACAGGAGAGCACTTACCAGCCATGTCGGGCCCCGCGCGCATGGAGCTGGATGCCACCAGCACCACCTCAACCACCTCGTCGGGCATTAAGTCGAGCAATGAGCTGGAAGTTCCGGCTGCGGCGGCCAAAACAACAGCAAACAAAGCCACCCCCAGCGGCAGGGGCACTCCCAGCAAGTCGCCCCGAGTGGGTGTGGACATTGCTGGCGGTGGGGTTGCACCTGGAACAGGAGTCGCTTACGAGTCCGAGGGCTCTTCGTCGTCGACTGAAGTGGAAAATCTGCATGCCCCGCACACCATAAAGCGACGTCACTTGGAGCAAGTGGAGACGACAACCACTTCGGCTCCTGTGGCAGCTGGCGGTGGAACGGGTGCCACCACCACCTCGTTTGTGCTCAGCGACGACGAGGCCACCCTCAACGAGATGATTGGGAAGTTTGACGAGAGCTACATCTACGAGAAGGAGACCGACATACTCAGGTGAGCGTTGCAGTGAGGCCAACTCCAGTGGCTTGCTCACTTTCCACTTTCCCCCCATTCTCCCCTCCGTTTGCAGCAGTGACTCGGATCCCACTGACTGCTGTGCCTCGGAGTTGGACACTGGACAGGATGCGGGCGATGAGTGCGACACGGACGAGCTGTTGGACATTGACTTTATAGACACATCATCCATGCAAGAGGTGGTGCTCGATCGGCAGGATCTGGCACGTAATCTGGGAAGCTGTCACTATTATCCCCACCAGCCCATGAGCCCCATGCTGAAGCGGAAGTCGTCAACGCGTTCAAGGCGCAAGAGCGGCCAGGAGGCGGTCGATGGCTCTCAGCAGCGGCGACGCAAGCGGTTTCTGAAGACGCGCAAGAAGAGCTGCGAGAACCGCGAGAAGCTACCCTTCTCGCCACTGAGTGAGCCTCGTGGAACTCGCAGCGTGGGAGGCACGCCCGTCTGCTTGCGCCGCAATCTCCTGGGTCCCAGGGAGAGGTAGTTCCCTTTCCTAATCCGATATTGTTCTCTAATAAAACCTTGTTTATTTGCAGGATTTACAAGACTTCGCCTTTGTCGAATCGCTCCAATTCGCTTATCTTTGGCAACGTTAATGAAAAGAACTCGCTCACCATCGCAGAGAGCGAGAAGGCCCTGCTAAAAGCCGACCTGGAGGCCGATATGAAATACAAGCAGCTCATCATGGAGGCCGAGTCGTTGCTGGAGTCCATGAAGAACAGCTTGCAGAGGTAGGAACATTCAACTTGAAGAAAACTCGTAAATTAAGCTATCTTTTTAGCATTCCCAGGGACACGCCCGTCGCCAGTCCACGGCGCTTGAACCCCTTGGCTAACAAGCGCGTGGAGATGCTCAAGCACAGTGAGGTGGACTCAAAGAAGCAGGCTCCGCCCCCGAACAGCACTCCGCTAGAGCATGAACTGGCTGCCGCGATCAATAAGCGCATCGAGATGCTCAAGTTTGAGACCTCGGGTGTTGCCTCGCCGCCCAACAGCCCCAAGCCGGGGCGCTGCAGTCCTCGCAAGACGCATCTGACCAACTTCATGAACCAAAACGCTCCACCGGAGCTGCCGCCGCGCAAGGCGAACAACGGCAATGCCCCTAAGGCTCCGCTCTCGCCCCAGTTGCAGCTCAATGGCAGGCGTCTCCAGGAGAGTCCCAAGGGCAAGCGGCGCACCATGATGGTGTCATCGACCACCACGACTACAGTGATCAGCTTCAACGGCAGCGACTCGGAGATGGAGTGCTGCGTGGCTGTGGAAGATGTTGGCAATCACAACTACTTGCAGGATCAGCCGAAGCCGAGAGTCAAGATGGATATCCAAGCCCAGAGTCAGCTGCAGGCCGAGTCCTTGATCAATAACAATTTCTATTGCCCGCACAGCGAGCCGCTGAAGCGCAAGGTGTACAAGGGTAGCTCCTCGTTCGAGCGGATCAAGAAGAATTTTGACTTGGAGTTGGGTGAGTAGAAGAGTGATGGTTATGATCACCCTTCCTAACGACAGAAATTGCAGAGGCAAACGGGCGGAGCAAGTCGCACGACCGTTCACAGCTTAAGCTCTTGGCTTCTGTGTCGGCCAAAAGCTCCATGCAAGACGTGACACTGGACGAGGCCAAGGTACAGGCGGCAATGGGAGGCGGCAGCAAGCAGCAGCTCATACTGAACACGATCGTGGATCTGAAGCGGAGCTTGGAGCACCAGAGCCATCAGCTGAGTGGCCTGAACGGTGAATAGAACTGAGTGAACTGACTACTAGGGCTAAGATCGTCATCATCGCACGTAACCATCACGCATAATCTAGACCGTAATGATAACTAAGTTAAACCAAGTCCAACCGAATCCCTCAGACTAGACACGGCAACTGAGCGCAATAACTTTCTAGCTGATAAGAGAATACGACTATTTACATTGATGGAAACACTCAGCGAGTGCCGTAACAGGAACTATGGACTGGAGCAGAAAGTTATTACTTATTATCAAATATCTGTAGAATATGTAGTGAATTGTTTCTGACGTTTGTTTATTTCACTTTTTTTGTTGTTGCTTGATTCATCATAGATCGTAGCACATCTGCGAAAATTGTATTAATTTTCTATGTTTTTACTATAACGTATATACTATAAATTTGCGTTTCTCACTTAGAACGGATGTGCCAAGCGGAGAATGTGTTTAGAACACCGACTCCCTGGTTGTCCTACGTAACTATCTCAACATGCTAATCAGCCCTAGCTTGAATACGTTGCTCTTAGTCAATAACTCGTAATACTCCTTAGTTCCACGTCGAAATTCCTCTCTTTTCGATGCATATCTACGCGTACACTTAGAGAACTTAACTCAACTTATGGTAGAACCTCTCACACTTAATCATCATCAGCATTATCGCCGAGCATTCGGCCGTGTAGTCCTTTAAGTAAAGCATATATTATCCATCCAATCTGAAAATTGTTTAGCCAAATTGTTTGTACGTAGTTTAATGGAGAAGAAAAGACATTGTTCCACTGTTCTGTTTCCTTAGTTAAGTAAATGAAGGTTGATTCTGTTCCCAATGCCAGACATTGGTTGAAGCTGGCGTTGGCTTATAATGATTTCCCCCGACTCGGGGGCTGTAATTGGTTGTAATTTGGATTAATCGAGTTATGTATTGTGTTGTGTCCAATTAATATGCATATAGACGCTATAGAACCCACAGAGCATACATACATAATCTAAGTCAATACTGTAACGTGATAATAAACTTAATGAAAACCCCAAGACCAAAACCAAGCCATTGGCCGAGTAGTAAGTATATTAGATGTCATATATACGTATATAGCCAAACAGTTATGCCTTTGTAGCTTTGCCCACTTGTGTTCTCCATTGAAATTGAAATTGCAATTAGTTTTCGTTTTCGCTTACGTACTTGCGTACTAGTGCCTGCCATTAGGGGAGCAGGAGGCGGCGTAGTGGTGCTCCGGTATGCCGTGTTAAATTTACTTAATTAGTTTTACCCGCGACGCGACACTTGAACATCGGACACGGGGCGCACCGAGCGAGCAGTGACCGCTGTCGCGAAAGACGCACGCCGTGGAATCAAGAAGTCGGGCTCGACCCACAGCTAACGCGTAGTTCCCCTCCAGCCTGCCTGGCAGTAATTTATGCGCCCTAGATTCCAAATACTCAATTGGTTTTCCGATTTGAGGCAGCAGCGACCTTAAGACAATCCAACGAGCTTTTTTATACGACGACTTACCACACTTTACACACACCGCAACCTGGGATGAGACTGCAGCCAGATCCACGCCGGTACCACGCGTGGTATGAGTGATATTCGCTGTTGTTGTGAACCCATTATCCTATCACAGCATATATAATTACTGAATTACCGAACCCATGTACTTAAGACCTCAATAAAGGACCAATATTTTGAAATGCCCGCCTGATCTTGATTGGGTTTTTTTCTGGACCCGTCATTGTGGAATTTCCAGAGACGCCGCCGCTGATCCCCGTTTCTTGTCATCTCGTTCGTTATATTGCGTCTGGCCGGCGGTAAAAATAAACCTCAGACAGGCAGTGTTCTAAAAATCCCCAGAAAAGCATCAACAATGGAAAATTAGCAGACAGATCATGGACTTGCTACGTCTCCGCCTCAGCTGCTAATTATGCAAATGGGTGGCACGGGAGCGGGTGAGCCGCGAGGCGAGGAACTGCCCGGCGGAATACCAATTGGCCAGGCCACGCTTAAAACATCAAATCAGCATTAAGTGGGGTTCGAAGTATGGCCCGGCCAGAGGGCCAGAGTCCACAAAATGGTTCCTGCTGGTGGCCCACTAAAGGAGGCACGACCGCTGGACTAGAAATGCCACCCGTCCTATATATGGCAAGAACTGGTTCGGCTTCCACAATGCGGTGGCCACTGGTAGGAGCAGGGGCCGGTCCCAAGTTGACTGGCTTTTTTTGCGCTAAGAAGGGTGTAGCGGAGGTGCCACGCAAGGTATTTCAGATATTTCAGTGGGAAAATACAGCACAAAACAAAAAATGAAGCTACCCCTTTGAGGGCATTCTAACTTCAGTCTGAAGTCAGTAATGCAGTGAAGCAGTCATTTCTGATCCTATAAATCATATATATTCTTGATCAGCATTAACAGACGAGTCTATTTAGCCATGTTTGGGATAAAATTTTTTTTTTGATTTTTTCAAAAATATATAAGGGGTTACATCGTTAAAAATGTCAAAAATTGATACAATTTTTGATTTCTTAACATTTTAAATTTAGTATGCAGATTTATTAATCTACTAAAAACTAACACAGAAAAGCTTTCCAAATTGAAATTAATGCATTTTTAACTTAGTTATAGATTTTTAAAAATTAAATTTTCCAAAAAATTATTATTAAAAATTTTTGATAAATATTAAAATTAAATGCAGTATGCAAATTTATTAACCTTATAAAAACAGACTTAGATCAGCTTTTCGAATTGAATTAAATGAGTTTTTGGCTTAGTTACAGATTTTTAAAACTTTTATTTCCCCTGGAGAGGTATTTCCTGTTAGGGTATTGCCCACTACGTAGGGGCCAAGGCCCAATCCCGTTCCCCGAAGGCACAGCAATTCCGGGCCCATCTCAGGCTGCAGTTTTGCTTTCGATCTCGCCTTAAAAGCTTTGGAACTTTTGGCAGAGGTCGGAGAGGAAGCGGGGGCACAAGAGGGGTTGTTGTCGTTTTTGTTAGCCGTCATGTTGTCTGTTGACTTGTTGTTGCTGCTTTTTAACGTCTTTGTCGATTATTGTTATTATTATCGAGATTCTTGTTGTTGTCGTCGGCTTGCTGGCTTTTTAGCCATAAAATGTTACTTTAGTGTTGGCTCGCCGCCGTCTCTGTCCTCTGCCGCAGTCTCGGCCGGCGCCGCATCGTCGCAGCGGGCAGCGCAGTCGCTGTTTTTAGCCATGAAGGTCATGCCCAGGTGTGTGGCATTCAGATTCACCTGAGCCCGGACCGAGAGCCCGCGTCCGAAGTAGAAACCGAAACTGAAACCGACTCGGCGGCGAGCCGAACTGCGGCTGCGCTTGCGCTCAGCGCAAAACAGGTGCGGGCAGGTGCGAGGAGGGGAGGGGTATGGATTGTGGAGGCACGTTGTTGTTTTGGCAGTTATGAAACTAGTCCAATGACTCGCTTCAATGTGTGAGCTTTTGCCGCCTCTTCTTGTAAGCATGTAAGCACGCACACAACTGCCAGCACACACCGGGCGTATGAGTGATCTTCTCTTTGGGGAAACTTGTGGGCCAAATGCATCTCGTTCCGTTTCGTTCGTTCCTCTTGGCCAGTTCTCAGCGTTGCGTCAGCCACCACCACTCCAGAGTTTCGCAACTCGGGCTGAAATGTGCGCAATACCAAACCAATTGACGCCTCCCTCGGAGCGGGGCAAGCCCAGGCCCGGAGTTGACAAAGGAAAACAGCTCCGTCATGCGGCAGTGTGCAAAAATTGGCTCAGTCTGCTGCGTAGCTGATTGTCCGGTTCTGACGACGGCTCAGCATCCGAATGATAGGTGATCACCCTTCTGCCCTTCGGCTGCTTTTTCCGTCTAAACAGGTCACAGTTGCCTTTTGGTCACCCAACGGTAGCCGCTACACATTGCTACAGCCAGCACTCCCCCAGAACTCCAAGAACCCGTTCTCTGTACACTGAACGAGGAAATTTTATCAAAAATAAATTAAATATAAATAAATTAAGTTTTTTATATTTATCTTTGTATTTTATATATATTTATAAATTCAATTAGTGGACAAGTTGGTTTAAAAACACATATCTATGTTGCCAGTTGTTAAAGCTGCTTTGGGAACAATTAAAAGAGATAAATCTAAGCTATAATTGAATTTCCCTGTTTCTTTCTGTGTACCATCGCTCACCATCCAGTGCCTCTGAATCAGAAGATATGGCTGTTTTGCCAGCCTTCCCGCCGACGTCACAACAGCTCTCTGAACTTGGCCCACCTTTCTGGGAGTGCGTGTGTGTGCTCCCCTTTTACAGGTGTGTGGAGCTTGGAGTGGGCCAAGCTAATTAACTTTGAGGGTGCTCAATTAGCGCTTACTCCCCTTTCAGCCGGAGATTGGGTTGAGAGGTTGTCGCAAGCCTGGCTGCGACCCGGAGCAGCAGGGGATCGCGCAGCTAAGGGGACTTACATACCTCCGCAGAATGTTCGTGAATGAATCTCTTTTGGCATGATTTAGCGTTCCGTGTAATGGGTCCAAGCTCTCCGCCAGTGTGTGTGTGTGAGTGTGGAATTTCGAGTTTTTGGACTTTGTACCAGTGGCTGCTAGCCATGAACCGACGCGCCGTCGAGCTGGCCGCCAACACAGGCCGCTCCCCGCATCACCCGCGAAATCGTGAGGTATCGCTTACGAGCTGTTTGCGCTGGCTCTGTTCCATCTATCGCGGCATCGCAGATGGGCCGTAATTGTCCAGCATAATGCGGAATTAACGGGCCCCGATTTGGTCCCAGAACCCCAGCCAAATCGGACGGACGGCGTCCGAGTATGGAACTGGAACCAGGAAGTCGGTTACTGGGGGAGCACCTCACGGCCCTAACGGAAATTATGCGAACTACGAGATCGATTAGGCTCGCCTCGGCTTCCGCCTGCGATCTGGGGTCAAACGGAAGTGTTTCACGATATTTTCGGACCCGACCCCACATGCTAATTTCTGAAGCTGAAGCTGAAGCTGCTCCGAGTGCCGTTATTAATTAATTTCTCGTTTCGATTTGCATGCCGCCGAGTTATTTTCGGATCGCGGCAGCGGCACGTGATAGAATTCGATTCCGACTTGGCGGTTTCTTTTGCTGCAGCAGCTCAATGCTGCAGAACCGCAGCACCAGCCTTGGAGATCGAGGCTTAGAGAGCTCGGAGCTCGGGGCTGGGAGAACTCGGACCTTGGGCAGCTTGGCAGCGCTTGACCAGTTACACAGAGGGCTCAAACCGCTGACTCACGCCGACGACAGCGACTTTCTTTTGATATCGGCTCTGCTGGGTTTATGCTAATGCCGAATCAGATTCTTCTTCTTTTGCTCAAGGTTCAGGTGGGGTCAATAAACGGAAGCGAACACAATGAGCGTTGCTATTAGAGTATCGATCTTCACCAAGTTATGATACTTCCGTCTATCTGCTCCGTCTCTGTCCGGGGTTAAGGCGAGTGCCAACAACAAGCGGAAGCCAAAAGCGAGCTAGAACCGTAAACAAGTTTTTTTCGGCTCACAGCAGCCAATCCACCGGGCCAAAATAAATGTACGAAAAAATAAACTGAAACTGAAACTGAGGCTGGCGCAGTTCGCCATCGACTTGATTCCCCATCCCCAAACCCCTCCCGCGATGCGGAAGCCTTAGCAGGGCGCTAATTGATTGATGAGAGGAAGAACTCCATAGAAATCCCAGCCGGACTCGGTGGCGGATTCTCTACAGTGGGCCATGGGGTGGCGCTGAAGGAAGACCCTGGAGTGGAGTCTGCCGATAAGCACGAAACAAGTTCATGGCTTCCATTCAGAGTGCTCGCGATTCTCGTCGTCACCGCCAAGATAAGGCCACGTTCAAGAGCACACAAATAGCCAAAATAGAAACAGAAATAAACACTAACTAGCAGCTCAAGTGGCCGCGGCGGAAAGCACAATTAACTTGGCCCAGATACATGTACTCACCTGAATGGCCTGACATTCTGAAGCAGATTACCCCATTTTCCATAACCGCTTACCACATCGCAGCTCCCAGAAGACGTAATGCTATGGCAAGTACAGCTCTCCAAAAGCTGAAGAGCCTTACGCCGCCACCCTGAACTTGAGCAGGGAATAGATAACCCCATGAGTCAGTCGCATGATCGATAGTTTATTCACGGCCACAAGCTATGAATCGGCCGGTCGGGGAATTATTTTGTAATTGCAGCACTCCTCCAGGTCTTGGGCACACATTATCAGTAGTACCTTATCGGGGGATAAGGTTGCCTCACACCCCTCAGCCCGAGTGGGGAAAGTTTCCCCTGAGTCTGCTTCTCCCTCAGTGGTTATTCCGAATCAAAATCAGCAGAGGAATAAAACCAGTGACTCTCCAGATGCTACGGCACGCGTTTGGCAAAATTAATAGGCGGGAAACGCGATAAGATAGGGCAGTTTCCGACTTGGATTTACGGGGAATGTTCAAATGGGCATCTAAGATATGGCAAAGGAAGGGAACGATCAGATAACATATTTATATATTTATCCAAGTACATACGTCAATTCTTTGTTTGTTTGCCCAAGTTCAAGATAGAGGCGCAGGAATCGAAGAGTTTAGAAGAGATTAGATTGAAGGTACGTTCCAAGACTACTTTATTAAAAACAAGATACGATAAATAAAGGGGCCAGGCCAGTAAAATTTTATAGGGTCTGCATCCCATTATAGGAGTGTGCCGGGGTTCGGTTAGCGCGTCTCCACTGTAATCTATATAACGCATTTACAATGGCCATTGCAATAGCCACCTTTCAACCAGCAACTGGCCTTTGTACCCATCGCACGAGCCCCGCAAAAGTCGCAAGTCGACAAATTCAGCTCCGTCGGCACTTTCTTTCTTTGTCGTTGCCTCGTTGCCAAGCCCCAAAAGCCCGGCGGCCAGAAGAGAGGAAACACAAGCAGGTAGAATAATATATACATATGTATTTTCTAAGTAAAATTTATTTATTATGTATAAATAATTCTCTTTCTTAGCTCTCGCACAAGCGCTATTAACGTTAGTAATTTACAGTTTGCTCTGCGACAGCGACACGCGGTGGGATCTCGTCTCGCGGATGCGGGTTGACTGACACCAGCCTGCCCCGCCTCCGAAGGATCTAGCCACCCACCGAGTGACGCTGGTGGAGGAAATCAAACGAAACATAACGGCACAAATAGTTGGCTTAAACAATTACAATAACAATTGTGGAATATGTATATATATTTTGCGTTACGGCCTAGAGGGGAGTGGGGCGGCGCCTGATCCGCCCTTCGCCCCATACCGTTGCCGCTGACCCCCCACTCCCCCTGTGTGTGTGTGTTTGTAATTTAGTTAGAAATTAGATTTCTTGTACTTGTTGAACAGTGTGTTTGCTTGCAGTTCCCGTAGCTAGCTTCTCTATCCAATAAACAATATATACGAGGGACTGTGGGCTCTGAATTAGTCTGTCTGCTTAGTCACTTCGATTCCGATTCCCCTTAAACCCATAAGAGAGATTAAACGAAGAGGCTACCAATCTATACAAGAGAACGAACATATTGTTGACTTATTAATTTGTTGCTTTCGGCTTGGGCTGCTCCATCCACTACTAGACTACTAGTTACTCCTCATCATCATCCTCAGTTATACATTTATACAATCGATCCTCATCGTCTGTCTTACTTAGCACCCCCTCAAGTTACATATACATAAGCATATACATAGTAGATACAGATACGGATACGGATATAGTTACAGTTACAGTTACAGTTAAAGAAAGACCTCACACTTGGTTTACTTGATACTTATGAGAGTAAAGACCCGCCCGCGACTATGGTATGAAGGTGACTGCCCCGACTGGGAGCAGGTGTAGGGATAGGAGTTGAAGAATAGGAGAAGAGTATAGAAGGAGAGGGACGTCCTAGACGGGCCCAATATCACTTTGGTATCTGGCGGTCAGGTAGTTGGCCGCCTCTGTCATTTGTTCCAGGCACTGGTACAGACCGTTCAGGTGCCTCCGGCAGCGCTGCGCCAGCTCCGTGGCCTTGTCTCCGGAGGCCTGCTTCGACTTGGCAACATCCACGATGTCGCTGCCGTCGGTGCTCTGCGCGTGGTCGCTCTTGTTGCCGTCCGATTCCAGGCCCGAGTCGTTCTCCTGCGAGATATCCGAGTCAGAGTCGCTCATATTGCTCACCGAATTGGTGGACATCATGGAGGCGGTGGAGGTGCGGCGCACATGGCCCTTCACACCGCCGCTCGAAGTGCCTGTGCCTGTGACTGCGGCGGTGCTTGTGCTGGACTCAGTCTTGCTCTCGCTGGGATTGCAATTCGAAGTGGAATTGGGGCTGCCATTGAGCTGCTGCTGCTGCTCACTCTGCTGTTGGTGCTGCTCGTCGTCCTCCTGGTTGGCGGTCCAGAGCAGATCCTTTTTCAGCGAGTTCAGCATGTTGTAGAGATTGAACAGCTCGGAGGCGCTGAGAAAGTCTTGCACGTTCTTCGAATGCGCCGCTCCCCGCTTGCCCTGGGCGCTGGAGCTCTGTGTCAGCTGGTTGGCGGTTGTGTCCTTGCCAGTAGTGGCCGGGATGATGTCAGTGCTGTCGCCGATCTGCCGGAGAATAAGCAAATGAGAATGGCCGGGGATGAGTGAGAGTTGCAGGCTGATTTTATGGCTTTTCAAGGGTTCCTAGGGGTGGGGGCTGCTCTACCAACCTGTCGATCCATGAGCCTGCATGGCACGAGTATGGTGTCGTCCATAATGTTGACAGTCTTCACAAACTTCTCCATCACGTTGACGATGCTGTCTTTGGAGAACTGCTGTTCATCGTGACGGGCGATGCGGCGCAGGCAGTTCCTGAAAGCAGAACACAATCGAAAGATGAGCTTGGGCTTGGGCTAGCTAGCGAATAGTAAACCAGTGGAGCGTGTGCATAGGGAAACCAGTTTGGGACAATAGACACATGATTGGGGACCGTGCCTCATCACATAACGCTAGGCCAGACCAGACCTGACCAGACACTAGCCGTTCGTTCTCCAGCGTCGTTAAGTCTACCGCGTTCAGACTTCCGCTACCCGAAGTCTTCTTTCTGCGCTGGGTGCGCCGCTGGCTGTCGGACTGGCTGGTCAACGTGGCGTATGATAGATATGAATTGGTTTCTATGCAAATCAGCGATTCGCCGCCGTTGTCGCAAATTGAATTTGTATTTTTGGATTTGGTATAAAAAAAACCTGTTGGTGGTGCCTTCTTTTGTACCTGACAGTGCTCGTGTGGCTGTTAAAGATTTCTATTTCGGTCTCGAAAGCCAATTTAACCCCGGCCACGTGCTGGACGCCTCCAGGTGCCAGGGCAGGCAGGCGAGCGTCCCAAGTAATAACCGTTATACAATCCTTGCCGGTCTCATTAACGTTAATTTCACGATGAGATCGCGTAACATCGCCCCGGTCAAGCCCCATAAACATCAACAATTGACAGCCATTAACCTCCCGGAGCGAAAGCGTCTCATCCGAACTGGGGACCTAGGTTGGTATCTGGAACTGGCGCGGCCAAAGTCTAGAGAGCCAGTCTTGGCTTATCGCCGCCAGACGACTCCCAGACGAACGGATCGCTGGAGTTGCCTCCGCCCCCCATTCAGTGCGCCCAGATTGTGCCCAGCGCAGCCGAATCTACGTAGCCAGCCAGTGGGGACCCGCGTGATCGCAGCAAGTTGACAGAACCGAGCGCCGAGCGCACTGATAAATTTAGTTTTAGTGACTGCGCCATTTAAAGACCTCTAGCCTAGGGAGCCCTCCTCCCCCCGCGGCAAACAAACTTAGATAATCTAGATATCGATGGCTGAAGTGTAAGGAAGGGGCCAGTCGGGTAGGGGTGGCCACGCGAGAACCGCGTGCACCGTGGACTGCCTGCCACTGGCTGCTCCGATGACCGACATCGTCGAGAACCAGAACTAGATGGGGATCTAGAGCGAGGGCGGCCAGTGGGGCGGCCGTCTACTTTGTACGCGGTGGACGGGTGTCAAGGCTCTCTAGCCCACGGCCAGACGTCGTGGACGTCGGTTTGTCGCCGCAGAGATATTCCCATTGACTAATTACGCTAATTGTGGCGTTGAATTCCAATCGTGGAAATCACGGGCTCTGGGGGAGAACGTAGGAATGCAAAAGCAATTACCATCTTATCAACTATATTCGCTCGGGCACTCGCCAATCGACGCTCGACACTCGACACTGGCGCATAATGGCACATAGTAGAGATTGCCTGAGATTGCTGTCCCACGGAATTCTAGACACTCAATCGCCTCACTTTACTTTCAATTATATTTCATTAATTGCGCTGCTTTAATCCGCTGGCCAGTGCTGCTTAGATGGCTCTAATCAGACGACGTCCGAATGTTGGCCACTCGCCAGAGTGTCCACCATTGCTATTGACCTTTTGTGATGCGGGAAAAAACACAAAAGAGTCACCATTGTCACCAGTTCTTTATTCCTATTAATTCCGCTTCCCCTTCTCCGCTCCCAAGAATCTAAACGCCGCCGGCTGGGATAACACGCCACACGCTGCTAGCCAATTGGAGGGCCTGACTATAGCACACCTGCCTGCCCAGCCGCTCCCTCCCACTCGCAGCTGTGTGAGAATTGGGCTAAGCTTTGCCAGCGTCACGCGACATGCGCGGAAAGAAGAAGAGGCAGCGGCGGCAGGAGAAAGGTGATGTACCGTATACAACGCCGAAATCAGGCGATTATTTTCATTCAACGGCAGCTGGCGAACAGCAGGCTAGGCTAGCCACCCACCGCTCATGTGGCAAGCGTAACTCGTAACTCTCTCTTTCGCTGGCCGCTCTCTCTTTGTATTTTCTCTTTCGCTGCCACCGTGTGGCGTGATGTTTTCTGAGCGAACTGTACAGAGCAAGAGACGCCTCCGCTCGCCTGCCCTCATCCTCCTCTAACGGCAACCAGCTGAGCATGATGAATGAAAACGATGCTCTGGCGGTGCTCCGTGGCTGTCTGTCCGCTATGTTTTGTGGTATTTCTCGTATTTGCAATGTTGGGCAATGGCGCATATACATATCAACATATACACACCATACCCATGTATATTTTTTGAACCGAATTGACCAATATTTGGTTTGCGTTTCTGCCTTTAACTGTGTCCCCGCCTGACCTCCATAGCGCCCCAGCCTAATCGATATTTGATACGCCCGCAAATTTGATATTCTACCTACTCTTTAACCGGGTTTGGTTTGTTGGTCGCTGGCCATTGGCGGCCACCTGAATATCGCGTCGTTCGCCGTTCGTCGCTCGCCCCGTTCAAGGCGACACCTGCGACACCTCCAAGCGATGTGTGTGTGCCGCCAACTTGGGTGAATCAGAGAATTTCCAAGATTTAGCAGCCTCAAGGAGGCCGAATGAATAGGTATTGGTCACATATTAAACAATCCAGCATAAACCCATATCTGGCGATGAGTAATAGTGACTGATAACTGGGCGATAGCGACAAATTCGCTCCTTATCGCCCTCATCCGAGAGCCGACTGTGATTTTTCGCCTCTGTTGGGCTTAGGCGAAGCATTTAGGCAAACAAACAGACAGCGCACACACACAGGTGCACAATGTATAGCCGATTGTGTCATATCAGCGGGACGGGACGGGACGGCTTGGCTGTTTCTTTCGTGTTTGAATGGCCGCCGAAAATCGTACGATAAATTTCTTGTATCTTGTTTTTTTTTTGTCGAAATGAAACGAAAGAGAAAACGTAGGAGGGGTGCGGTTGGCTGGCGTTTGAGAGAGCTCGGAGAGCGAAATCAAAAGAGAGCACACCAGGGCAAGAGGGAGGGATGGGGTGAGAGTGCCCCGTCCAATTTAGCATCGTTTTGATCAAATTAAACTTAAACGCTTCAACTAGCGAACTGGATTCGGACTCGAGGCTTACCGACTTGTCTCCAGCTTGGTGAGGTCTGTGTATCCGCTCATGGTGGCCGAGTCTGGGTCTCCGGCTGTGTATTTGTGGCGATGATTCGCTGCTGCTGCCTGCTGACACCGCAGGTTATAATTGATATGAGAGATTTTCCTTTGGCGACCAACACACGCGCACTTTCACTGACTGGCGACTGGCTACTGGTGGGTTCTTGCGGGATTACGAAATCTGGCTGCAGTCACAGGTGGATTGAATTGGCTTTGGACTCGGCTTGGGTTTCTGTGTCGGATTAGCTGCTGCCCCGGCGGAATGGCTGTGCTAAGTGCGCTGCCTCCAAGAAGTCGCGGTCGTTTTATGCCAAAAATTTGCATGCACGCACTGGGCTCGTTGCGAGCTCGGTCCAATTGAAATATATGTAGGAATTCTAAACAGTCTGCGCGCGTCCGCAGCCGATTTAAAATTTTAATTGCACGACGACACGACCAAGAGATTTTATTCAAAATTTCGGAGAGCGAGTTGCTTAAATAGCTGCTTTCGGGCTATCGATGTTATGAGAAAAGGCACATCGATTTGTGAGTATCGATGTTCGGTGGCTGGTCACACAAATATCGATGGGAAAAATCTCGTGAGTACCCTGTGACATGGGCGTTGCCAGTCGGAGTACGGAAATTTGAAACTTCGCCGCTTTAAAAAGGCATTTTTTTAACATATCTTTGGATGAAATATTTTAGTGTCTTGCGGATATATACATGGAAAACCTCATCACTTTGTTTATTAATTATCTAAAGCAATCATAAAGTTTAAGATAGAAGATTTGCAGATTAAATACTTTTACATATAAGTGGTTTTGAAACATTTCATTAACATTGTATATATACCATATTTCTGGTCCTAGTTCCTGGTATGAATTTAGATTTAATACACCATAGCCCATATATTTTAAACACAATTCTTGCCTTTAAAGAAAAACTATGCTTCAACAAGTATATTTGCTTGCAATGTCCAATGACAACCAACCATCTTCATTTTAAATGGTTTACTTATTCTTCAAAAAGCTTACAAATCTTGATGTATAATTATCTGTATATCCATCCATATTCACGCGCTTTCGATATAAAATATATTCTTTAAAGAACAAAGAGTGCACTCAAAGGCAATTTTTACAATCAACCAATACAGACATAAATATTTCCTGTTTGCAATGTAAAATTTTTAAATAAAATTGGGGTTTTTGGGGCAGCTTGATATGTTATGCTCTAGTCCCGGACTCTTTCCCATCTGGCCTTTTGGCCAGGGTTTTCCTTCGGTGCATTTTCCTAGCGGGGCCGCAGCCTTTCCTTGAAGCCTATGCAGAAATGGATTAATTAAAGCAAGGACAACATACTCCAAAGTAAAGGACTTACTAAAGAGTTTTCCTACGTCCATTTTCCTAGCGGAGCTGTAGTCTTTTGATGTCCTTTCGTTTGGCTATCCGCTGGGAGGCACGTAGCGGAGTTCGCTCCTCCTTGTGGCCTGCACACAGAAAAGAAGAACTATGTAAGGCATGTGCGCAGACTTGAGGTGAAAGCAGCACTTACTAAAGGCCCGCAAAACGACAAGCGGGGAGCCGCCTGTCCGGCGGGATGAATCAGATCCAACCTGTCCTCCCAGCATTGCAGAGAAACTTTTGACACATCGGTACATCTCCGTCACCTGGTCTGGCGTCAGCAGGTTGAGCATGTTTAGCTCGGGGTCCCAAAAGAAGGGCAGCCAGCCGTGCCGCAAACACTTTGTGAGATCATCAAACATCTGGGGAGGATGGAGAATGTAGTTAGGAGTCAAGGGCCCGAATTTAAACCGATTACGCCATACTTACATTGGTCAAAATGACTGTGAGTGGTTTGAGCCAGTAGTGGGGTTGTTCTTGCCTAATCTTCCAAAGAAACAAAGTTTTAATGTAATAGCTCTTAAGGTTACTTAAATTGGTCTTAACATCGCGAAATTTCTTAAGCAGCTTGATCCCGTCCAAGCAATGGTTCATGTTCTCGCCCCGAAGCATGACCTTCTCGGCCTCGTAAAAGGACGACCGGAACGAGACCTGATCTGTGGTCATTTTTAGGGGCTTGGGAATCGCATCCCAGTGCGAGAGTTCGGCGCGCCTAAAGTAGGTAAGCTGTTCGGCGGCTAATACGTTCTGCTCGGCGCCCAGGCGGATGGCGGGCACATAGTCCACCGAGTATTCGAGATCCCGCCCCTCCACGACGATGGTGTGGGCCGGCCCACAGGTCTTGTACCGCAGTTTTGTACCGTCCAGCTCCACGCGATTCGCGATCCGATCGATGGCGCGACTAAAGTGGCTCTGCAGCCAGCTCTGCAACAGGTCCACGGCGAGATAATTATTCAAAACGAGTGAAAGGAGCAGTTTCCGGATGCTCTGGCGATCCGCGCGGGGATCGTCCCTAAGTAGCTCTAGCACGCGCGTCATATCGAGTAAAACGTTTCCCGGCATAGTCGAATCTCGCGTCACGACGATACTCTCGTAGTACGGTATTTCCAACTTAAACACTAAATCGAATTCGTCGGGTTTCGCGATCTTTAATAAATCTCCCGAGCTACCTGCGAATATAGACGAGTAAACTACGCGATAAGTAACGGAAAACGCGACGCGGTTGCAACGGATATCGAACGGATAGGGAACGGCGCGGGCAGGATGTCGAGTTACGCGATAAGAACGGATATGATTACACGGCACGGACACGTTTAAGTGCTTCTGCCAATCTGGCAGTATATATACGTTTTTATATATTTATATAAATAAATTTATGTATAGATATGTATAACTATTTGAAAAACAAGAAACTAAACTAAGTTTTGACAGTTACAAGGATATAGTTGGTCGAAACGGACTTACGGACACGACTAGTCAGACTCTCCTGGTGATACTGATAGTACTCTTTCGGAAGTGTCTCCTTTACTGCGTTGTAAACTTTTAACTAAAATTAAAATTGCCTGCAATCTTATTAGTATATTAATATTAAAAAAAGTTAAATATTCCAAAACATAAGCAATTCTCAAAATGCTACAGAATCCTTAAATATTTATCAATGGTTAATATTAAAGTTACGTACTAAACTATAATATACTTCAATAGTTTTATATACATACATTCTTTGAAGACCTTGTTTTTTCCTTTAGCTTACTCATCGTTATCTGCCAGATTGTTAGAAGCGAAATTAGACGCGGCGAATTTACGAGTGTTTTATTAAAAAGACTTTTATCGGTTATGGTTTTATTACAGAATGACTCATGTGGATGGAAAGGAGGGTTAGGGAAAAGGAATAAGGTTTTGACTGCGAGCTCCTCTGGGCGAGGCGTAGTCGCTGGAGACTGGACAGCGGGCACATACCTTCCAAACTAAGTTCCACAATGAGGCTGTTCAGCTGGGGACATTTTCTCAATTCTTTGAATATTGTAGAGGTCAGCTCTTCGAAGTGCTTACCATATATGTCGCTCTCCCGTCTCGGGATGGCTATATACTTACTTAATACAGTCTGAATCAAGTCCTGAGAACTCAATTTTGGGTTTTTAATTACCTTACGCATTGGCATAGTGCTGTTTAATAGGTTGACGAATTGCAACTGATCGTTAAGACAGAAAGAATATATCTGAGAGCTTACAGTATGACCGTCTGCAGAAGCTTTTCCAGATTATGGAACAGCTGGAGCCGCAAAGTATTTTTAGTTATGGTAGCAACATTTAAAATGGTCATTTTAAAATTGCGGTTTTAATTAATAAAAATTCAAATTCTTTAGATAAAGGAGTGAGAGATACATTATCTGCTTTGTAGATACATAGATGAAGAAATATTGGGGCCCAACTCACATTTTAGCCTTATTTTCAGCAAATCATTTTTAGCTGGAAGCTGCGTTTTGACCCAATCTGTAGTTACCAAAAACTGCCCTCCTGCTGGTCTCATGCATCGGTTCAATTTTTGATTCACAAGTCTACACATCTTGCTTGGCTATTTTAAGTCCACTAAAATGACAGCTTAAAGATTACTTAAAACCAAGAGACTACCCGGCAGAGCAGTGTTATACAGAATACAAGCAAGCTTAAACTGCCACAAATTGGTCAACAAATTGTCTTTCAAGCTTAACTTACCCTCAAGCGAGCAGCATTAAGAAGCGTAACAATGATCGTTTCACGTTTGTACAAAATCATTTCGGCCAAACTAAAGTTTTGTTTTATTCAGTTGATAACCAAAGTACTATCAATATTGTGTGCCCCGCCCGACCAGCGAGGCCTGGACTACTTAGTGACCCGCGGTGGCAGCCTTAGCAGCGATCTCGTCCTCCTTGGCGTGCAGAGCGATGAGCTCCTGCTTCTTGGTGGCGATACGCTCCTCGCGGCGCTTGCGGGCTTCGCGCACCTTTTGCCGGCGGGCCTCGGCCTGGTCAGCCAACATCTTGCTGCGCTGCTTCTCGGCCTTCTTCTTGTGGATGTACTCCATCAGGACACGCTTGTTCTTGAACACATTACCCTTGCACTTCATGTACAGGTCATGGTACAAGTGCCGGTCGATCTTCTTGCTGTCGCGGTACTTCTTGAGCAGACGTCGCAGCACACGCTGGCGCTGCATCCACAGCAGCTTGGTAGGCATACGGGCGTTAGCCGTACCCTTGCGCTTGCCGAATCCGCAGTGGCGTCCCTTCCGGCGCGCCTCGGTGTTCTTGCGCACCCTGTAGCGGGAGTGGACCACGACGGGCTTCTTGATGATCAGACCATCCTTGATCAGCTTGCGAATGTTCTGGCCTGTAAATTAACACGGAAGGAGAGGTCAGTTCACAGCTCTACACACCCGAGCAGCGGTGGAGGGTTTACTTACGCGAGTTTGTGTTGGCGATCTCGTTGATCTCATTGGGGTCCAACCAGACCTTCTTCTTGCCGCATCGCAGTACGGAGGCTGCGAGCCTCTTCTGGAGTTTAAGAGAACTGCAATACACAGGGAATGGGTTAGTCGCAAGTCTCTTATCCGAGCAGCAGCGTGCTGGGTGCCAGTAGCCGTATCTGTGTGCGTGTAGGTGTGCGGCGCACGTTTGGCTATTTCACAATTCCCACGGCGAAACTGAATTATCCAAAGTCTCTTCATCGCACACAACGTCGCGGGCTTGACGCCGCACACTCCGCACACATTTTGAGGCCGCAAAGGCGCCATTTCGCGCATATTTACTAAACTCAAATATACCTCATGCTGTCGGAATCCTCGTCGTGGAAAGAAAGAAAAATTTGACAGCCGGAAGTCAGAGGGCTGTCAAAATATCGATGGCGCTATCGATAGGGCTGACGCTCGGCTCTAGCCCGCAATATCGATTGTTTTCAATCTATTGCGCTGGGAAATAAAAAATAATTATGATTTCCTACGCTCGCAATGTATTCTAATTTTTTCCAAAATCGGAACACCTTCCCATACACGCAGAAATATACACTTCCCACCATTAACAAGAGCTGCAAAAACAACGATGTTTCTATCGATACTATAGGTGTTTTTAAAAACTTAATAATATTTATTTTAATTGTTAAATATAAGAGAAGGCAGGGAAATTCGTGGCGCTTTGCAATTTTCCTCTTGTGTATGGATATAAATAATTTAAACAATTAGTTAAACTTTACCAAACAGACCGTATTTTAGAAAAGTCCAACGGCGGTCACACTGCACTGCCTGCAATAACAACATAGTATTTTTAAGCTAATTTGGCGCTGCGAAAAGTGCAATTTACGCAATGCAGCACACGCTCAGACGCTGCCTGGGCATGGCCCGGGCGCCCCTGCTGCGCCTCCACCCCAGTGCCCCAGTCGTCGCGACCTGCAACCGGGAACCAGCGGGGATCCCCAGGCGAAGCCTCGCCTCGGTGCCGCAAGAACAGAACAAAAAGGAGCAGGACGCGAGGGAGAGCCCCAACCGCCTGCCCCGCCTCATGGACTTTCCCGAAATCGTGTGGCCCTCGGCCCTGAACTCGCTCAAGAACTGGATCACCATCCAGTTTATCATCCGGCCCTACTTCGACAGCGAGTTCCAGCTGAAGGATTTCATATACGGCGCCAAGCAGGCCCTGCAGGTGGTGTCCTCAAGACTGATGGGCGGCGACCTAGACTCGCTGGACAAGCTGGTCTCGCCGGAGGCGATCGCGGAGCTGCGACCCGTGATACAGAAGCTCTCGATGACCCAGCGACGGCAGCTGGAGATTAGGGAGAGCGACATCTACCTCAGCTTCCCCTACCAGGTGGGCATCATGTTCGACGAGGCCAATGACAAGCTGCAGAAGCGCTTCGTCGAGATCACCATGGTCTTCCACGTGATGCGCGGCCTGTCTGAGATGAGGGAGCGCGGCGAGGAGATTCCCTGGAACATGGGGTGAGTGGAACAGCCAACTTGTCTTGCAATTTTCCGGCTGACCTCTGCTCTCCTGCAGCACCCTGCCCGAGTACCAGGACAAGGTGTTCATCTGCAACTACCGCTTTATTAAGGAATTCACCGCCGGGCAGCAGTCGGACTGGACCATCAACGTGGCCAACCAGTTCCGGGCCATCGACCTGATCAATGAGACCAAATAGCACATGCTCCCGCCACCCTAGCCATCCTAGCGTCCTACTGTCTGATATTAGATGGTCCTCCCGCCACCGCCTTCGTTGGAATAAAAGTTTCGTTGCCGCATTTAGGTATAAAAAACGATGAACTTTACTGTGAATCTCGGATTTAAATTAGGTTCATGGTGGAATGAGTGCTTGGAGCGGTATGTGCTTGGTGCTTAGTGCTGCTTCTTCGCCGCGGCCTCGTGCTTGGACCTGTAGACGCCTTGGGGATCGTACTTCTCGAGCAGAAGCTTCCACTCGCCGGCCCTGCGGGCGCGCAGGAAATTTATCACCTTCTCGGAGTTGCGGCGCTGGGTGGCGGTGCACTTGGAGCAGTCCGACTGCAGGGCGTCGGGCAGCAGGCGCTTCAGTTCGCGGCCCTCGGGCGTGCACGGGCCCTTCTCCATCAGGCACTTGAGGTAGTTGTTCAGGACCCGGTCGTTGCCCAGCACCTCGTCCACGTTGACGTTGTCGAACTTGTTGGTGTACTGCTTCTCGGGAGCGGCGGCCGCCAGACCGGCAATCACGCAGAACACGATGGCTAGGGAAGCTTTCATCTTGACGTGTAGCTGCAAAGAGAGAGGCGAGAGTTAGAAATGGTGACGCGGAGAAGAATGCTGGGATGCGGCAGAAGGCAGAAGGCGTCGCTGCGTCTCGGCTTCGTCGAGCAAAATCATCCGAGGTAAGTGCTGCGCTGCCCACTTTGTCGTCATGCATTATTAATGGCCCTTGGCATATATATCGCATATGCATACTAATTGGCGTTCGTTTGGACTCAATATTTTACAAAGATGATTTCACAATTCCCATTTGGAGTCCATGACCACGTCGCCCTAACCGCTTTCAACTTCTATGTGCGCTCTGGTGCTCTGCCAGCTCGCTCCGAATTTACGAAATCAGCGCGGAGAGCTCCCCCCCGGGGATTCCTGGCTTGATTTGGATTTCCTTTTGACTTTATCTACTCACTTCTTTTCCGGACCTTTTCGGGCTAACGCTATCGATGGAGTTGTGGAGCGTACGAAGGCACAGCTTAGATTGCGAGCAGTCAGCCTGGTCGCCTGGCTTATATACCAGGAGCTTTAGCGGCGCTTACACTTAGCGCAATTCCCAGCTCCCAGCTCGTTGGGAAGCTTTCGCAGGCGGGCAGCGGCGGCGGCCGAAGCCTCGACGCCGAACCGGATTTCGGATGTCGGATTTCGGTGACTGACTTAAGGTTTTGTGTTTTTTTTTTGTTTCTGCCGAATTTCGGCAAGTCCAAAGGCGGGCCAGCGGTTCAAAGGGTGGAATGGAAATGGACGGAATGGGAGTTTTACGATATCACAGATCCATCTCTGCGCTCACCCCGCCCGCCGGCAGGTTTGTTTACTCGCTCACGTACGGAATTCGTAGGAAAAGCCATTGACGTACGTGAAAATTGAAATTTACATGTTGATTTTGGCCAGTTGGGGACTGGGACTGGGACGGGACGGAGGCTTGAAGCTCGGTTTCCTACTCTTTAACGATCGCATTTGTGGCGACTTGTCGTGTTGTGGCTGCTGCCGCTGTGTTGTAATCACTTTTATGCATTTCCATTTCCCTTTTAATTATCTCTCTCGCTGGCTCTTGGAATCGCACGCACCAGTCTAGACTCAACCAGATTTCGAAAGCTCTTTCAGCGTGGCTCGGCTAGTTTTGTTTTGTTTTGGTTTCAGTGCAGCCGTAGCCTGATCGATTCCAACTGGTCTGGGCTTGGGCTTGGGTCTGAGCCATGGGGATTTACCCCAGCCCGGCACCGCCCTCCCCCGGTCTTCGGCCAGGTGGACAGCGCAGAGTGACTCTGGGTTTTTCGGCCAGACAGCCAAAGCTGAGCCATCGCCATTCTGCGCTAATGGAGCCAGCCCCAGTTCGCACTGATAATTCTAGCTGGCTCTGGTGGGGGCAACAATAAGTGGCCATAAAACCAAAAATACAAAAATACACTTTATTCCCTCGTATAATTATGAGCAGTCGCGCTTTAACGACTGCCTCTTGACGCGGGCGATTCTACGGATCATCGCGCGGTCTCATCTCGGGGCTGGGGGGTCTCAGAGGTCTAGGAAGGGGTCAATAAATCACCTGCGCTGTGACATAACACTCGTGCCAATTATACAAACAGCTTTCGGTCCGTCCGTCCCCGGTGATTAACATGCGAATTGGGGCATCCTTAGCCCCCAGGTATCGCATCGATTTATGCAAATCGAGACTGCTCCGCGCTGGTGGAAAGGAAAAAAACTCCCTGCTCACTGAGAAAGAGGAGCGGAGGAGGAGAGGAAGGGTTGCTTACCTTGAAGCCGGCCAGGGCATCAGCTCCAGCTCAGGCTGCGAGGAAAGATCATGCGACATGTGCAAGTTCAGGTTCAGGAAGGAGACGCGAGCAAGGCGAAATAAAGTAAACAAACCGCAAAGTACACAACGTTGGCGGCGGCGGCTGCGGCTCAAGAAATACTAACAATAAAAATTAATGTACAGATTGAAAAAAACGCAAAATACAAATAAATCTTCGGCCAGTACGTGCCCAAGTTTTCATTGTCAAGCCTCAGAGCGAGGCGAATCAAACGAGCCGCGACCTCAAACCAAAGCCGAATTGTCAACAAAGGGAGGAGCTAAGCTGAGGCAGCTAAGAGGGCCGCCGGAGGGCTGTCAGACCTGGCTGGAAGCTGGGATGGCTGACAGATAAGGTGAAATGAGGCACATTCAATTTTCAACTTAATCGGTATATTACGTAACGGCCAACTACTGATAAGTGCATCAGAGTGGCACCTCTAGCCTAGCCTAAGTCTGCTACAAACATATATACACGCGGTCTAGTCCGGGAGTAGACACTACTTGACAGCCAGGTCGGAGAGCTGGCCGGGGAGGGCATGTTGCGCAAGGGCTGAGGTCGGCTGGAACCTTGTCTCCAGCATGATGTTCCGCCTTCCGCCTCCGCACGCCTTGCGATAGAGATCCACGTAACCCAGGTCGCCGCAGGCCACTCTGATGGCCTTCAGGAGGCTCCACACGGCCAGCAGCAGGAAGAAGCCCATGCAGTAGGGCTGCATGTGCTGCACCACGTTCACATTGATCCACATCAGAGCCACCACCAAGAAGGGCAGCTCACCCATTTCCTGTAGAGAAAGAGGGTGAAACTTAGCGTCAGGATCTCGGAGGAAATTTTTGGGAAATCAGAGGTACTTACAAACTCGTACCAGAAACTGGGCACCATCATGTTGCTATACCTCTTCAGGCGTCTGCTGAAGCGGCTTAGGTCTGGGATCGGAATGTTCGACTGGAAGCGGTACTTCTCCATGATCGGTATGCCCGTGATCGGCTCCAGGAGAATGTAAGGTTGGTGGTCCTCGGCGTTGGGCGCATATCCCTCGTAGTGCTCGCTCCAGTTGTAGCTGGTGCCGTAAAAGTGCGGCATTGAAAACGCAGATGGGGCATCGTCTGTGAGGAGAAAGTGTGACAGGTTATATCCTTGCGTCCGGAATATCAGCAAAACACATACTTATCACACACTTGGAGACGTCAAACATGCCGTCGTACAGCTTGTACGCGTAGGTGGTGTCCAGACACTTTGGTGGCTTCTGGAGGGCCTCGAGCAGCGTGTAGCGATAGGTGTTGAGGCCGTTGTAGACCTCCTGGCCGTGGTAGGTGAGCGGGAGCACTCGGCAGGACTCGATGGCGACGACATCGAGTGGCGTGTCCGGCTCAACGAAGGGCGGGTAGAGGGAGTTGTCGAGGGCGCCAGTAACGTTGTAGGGACACTCCTCACTTTTGAAATGATATTTGTTTGAGGCTTGCTCCTGGATGATCACCGCGTCGTTCAGGGTCTCGATACGAAAGAAGTTCTCAATGCCGCGCTCCGGACCGATATTTACCGTGTACTCCTCTCTCTTGTCCTTGAGAGCCTGCAGGGTTAGCTTAGCAATGAGAAAAAATTGCTGGCGAGGGGTTTGCACCGAACACTTACATTGTGCAGCACCGCGACATTGGAGGCCATGCCGGTCACCCTAGCGAGTCCCTGGAGCAGAGGTCGGGTGAACTCCCAGAGAAAATAGTAAATGGTGTTGGTCAGGAACTCGGCCTCGCCCGCAAAGACGGCGTCAAAGCCGAAAGCTGACAACGGTGCCGTGTGCTTGAGCTTCGCCGCAGCGCCCAGGAGAACGTTGTTTGTGGACGTAATGGTCCAGTTAAGCACATCGGGAGACACACTCTCCTCCGGCAGAAACTCCACGATGCGATAGCGGTGCTTGCTGTACTTTACGTGTGTGGCGTTGCGCTCCAGGATGTCATTAAAGCCCACTATGTTGTAGGTAATTGGGCCGATCTCCTGAACTTTCAGCCGCGTGTCGTTGCCCGCGAGGAATGCCTCGGCGTTGGTCACGTTAAACACGTAGTTCTTGAGCTTGCCGAACGGGGAATTGATCCAGCTGTCCATGGTGGGCATTTCCTGGCGGAAGCGGACATGCTCCCTGGCCACCAGCAAGCGGTAGTCCACGCTCAGCGACGCCACAAACAAGTAGACACTGCCGGCCCCAAGGAGCAGGCAGAGCAGAAACTTTACCCACCGAAGAAATGTCATGTTGCGGCTTAGGCTCAGGGTTGGGACGGATGAACTAGGACGGAAGCTGGGAACTGGACGCAGCCAACACTGAAACGCGTCCGATCGGGGGAAAACACGCGATCCGTTTAAGTCGAATTCCAAATGCTTTCGGCAATTGTTTTACAGTCACTTATCACCACCAGCCTCCAGCCTTCGCCCCAGCTCCTCCTCCTGCTCGGTCTGGTCTCGGGATCGGAACGGAATGAAAACAAAGTGTATAAAATCAAATAGCGGAAAGGCTATCAGTAAGCTGGACCGAGAGTGAATTCTGTTTCCCCCTCGGGCCGTCTGCGTGAATAGCGGAGATAATGGCTCACCTCTGACCCGAGCATAGAATTAACGCTAATCTTGGTCCAAATATATGCTACCATGTTTTCAGAATGGCCTCGGCGGGCTGAGGATGACTTCAGAGGATTACATGCATAGCTCCCTCTGGAACTCACCACAGAGTATTCGCTCAGCAGACCCCCACGGGTGGGGCCAGGCCAGCCTTGGACGAGAGCAGGTGTGGATGGCCTGGTCCCTGGTCTTGTGGTCCCAGAGGCTGTGCCTTATCAGGCACAGACGGTCCGGTCCAGCGGGGCTTATCAGTGACGCGGTCAGTCGACCGTGCAATGAAACAAATGACTTGCCATAAAAAGTCTGGCTCTGGCTCTGACTTCAGCAGGGAGTCCAGCGCACTGATATGCAGCCTGGAGTCCCGGCGTATCAATAGACAGCTTAATGGCCATGCTGCTGAGATCCGGTCTGGCCTTAGTTCGAAATGAGGCAGTAAAATAACTATAAATATTCAAATTTGCACAATTAGAATTAGGGCTACTGATAACGCCTACCGGCGTTGTTGGTATTAACTAGAATTTTATTACTTTTCTATTTATTATTACCCTAATCACTCTCTTACTTTCTATGGCTTATGACACCTGTGGAAGCCTGGGAAAGCCGTGAGCTCAGAGCCGATAAAAGTTGTTAATGAATAATACTGTGTAGGCCTTTCCTATATAGCATACTTTTGGGATCTGTACTAAAGCCACAACTTAGTTTAGCATAGAAACCAATAGCAAAATTTAATTAGATTATAAATTAGATTTATAAACAATAAAGGAAACTAACTTCGGGAAGCCAAATTTGTATACCATCGTATCAAAAATCGATCCACCTCAGCCAAAAATGCATTAATTACAGTTCTGAAAGCGTTTCTATGCTAGTTTTTCTTAGGTTAACAAATCTGCATACAAAATTTAAAATTTTAATTTTTGGCCATTTACGACAATTTTAACGATGTAACCCCTTATAAAATTTTGCAAAAAATTTAAAATGTTTGATTTCTATCCGAGATGGCTAGAAAGATGCGCCTGTCAATGCTGATCAAAAATATATATGATTTGTGGGGTCGGAAATGACTGC
>JAEIIJ010017912.1:0-18050 GCA_018904815.1 Drosophila ogumai | reverse complement strand
TCTGCCTTGCTTTATTATTGTTTTTATGATTTTTTCGTTGGACGTTGTCATCCATAATTGAGGATGAGGGGCTGAGCAGGAGAGGGATCGGGAATCACAGAAGCCGCGACGCAATTCAATAAAGCTTTTAAATTAAAATTAAATTTACAAAAGCAAACGCAATTAAGTTGCCAAACAGTCGATAACGAGTGCAGTGCGACATTGACACACCCTCATCCGAGTCCTCATCCTCGTCCTTTTTTCTCCATTTAGTTTTTTTCCCCCGTCCTGACAGTCACTTAATTAACGCAAATTATTTGCAATGCCAATAAGCTGACGCAAATATATATTAGATCTGAGGTTTGAGGTTTTTATTATAAAGCCAAAGAGGCGTTTTTTGACTGGGTTTGAGTGTCCTACCTGAATTTTGTATTGCTTTCAATGGGCAAAAAAGTCATTTTCTTTTCACACACACACACAGAAAATTCCACATCCAATATATCCGGAAAGTTCTCTCACTTTGCGGCCCCTGAAAAGTATGCAATCGAATCGAGTTGCTTCACTGCGAAATACTTTATTGGATTTTCCTCTCCTTTCCCAAGGAAAAATGCCTTGTAAATGGGTTCATGCTGGGTCTTTGCAGCCGAGGCGAGAGTCTAAGCCTCAATTATTCAATTTGTCATGGTGACTTTCGGCCTTGATGGTAGATTTTTGGTACTGAAAGCGTTTTTAATTAGGTTCGGGGTGGAAATGCAGTTAGATTTTGGTTAGTTAAAGTGGCTTTGCATATTTTTCTTTTATTATTTAACATGTACATTTAATAATTTATTTTTTAAATATTTTTAAACATAACTCTACCTGTCAGAGAGAATTTCTAAGCCATAGCTGAAGCCTTTGTCTTAAAGAACTTGATTCTGTAGACAGTTTTCTGTTATTTGGCAAAATGTAAAAGCCAACATAAATTGTATAAAATATTTTTTTATTTTTTAACAAATTTTTCAGCTATTAAGAGTTAAAAACTATAATTAACAAGATTTTAGTTCTGTTTAACCCCTTAAAACTCATATAAATTATATCCAGGGTAATATATTTATATTCTAGGTACTTCCCCATTCGTTTCCCTTTTAATTCTCGCCCATTTCTGTGACCTTGAACGCACTCGCAATTCGCTTCGTTATTTTTTCGCTCATTTGAAACAGGTCAGAGGCGGCTGCTCACGTGAAAAGTGACCCCCACTGGCTGCCACCCCAAAAAGACCTGCTGCTTTCCCCTTTGCTTTAATTACTCTTGCGGAAAATTGCTTCAACTCTCAACTTTGTTGAGTGTTAAGCATTTGGCACGAAACAAAAACGGAAAAAAAAAGAACGTGAAAAAAGCCGACACGGTCTTGGGACTCGAACTTGCAGAAGGAATTACAACGCGTGCTCTGGCTCCAAACGGTGTGTGATGGTCTTTACCCAAAAAACAAAAAAAAAAAGAGAGAACCCAACTGGACCGCAACCGCAGCAGTCCGCCGGACATCACCAGTACGTCAAAATATTTTTGCCAGAGTGTGAGAAGTGCGAAGAGAGATTCGCGTGAGCGACGACTTAAGCCCCTCAGCAGCCCGTCGGAGACGTAGACCCTTGTGGGGGGCTTCTCCTGGTCCTTCGTCCCTTCCCTGACATGAGTGTGCAAAACTTTTTGCCGGGGCCAAAAGCCACTCGCAACTGAAACCACTTGGAACAAACCGTTTGCCATGGACAGGAGCAGAAGGAGGAGCACCCGAAGTGCCACTAATGTCTGCTCCAGTAACTAACACGAAGAGTGAAGCTTGATTTTTCGGCCAGCCAAAGGCGAAGGATCCTTGTCGCATTTACCATATGTGTGCGGTTCCATGCACTATATATCCACACCATATAGAGTGTGAGTGGTGTTTGTGTGTGTTTATCAGGGCTGCAAAACTGTCACAGTCACCAATTAGTTGGCGTTTTTGCGGTTCATATAGTGGTTTTGAATCACTGCCCTGTTTTTCTGGACAAACAGAGTGAGGTTTTTAAATGGAAAGGATAATTTTGTGGGGTTTTTTTATTGTTTTTTTAAATTTTTTCTGGCCTGGAAACCTGTCACAACTGTAAATTAGTTGGTTTTTGTGGTGAATTGTAGTGCTTTTTAAGGTTTATAATTAAAAAAATCCTTTGTTTAAGATTTAAATTAATATTTTTGAAGAGAGGTAAGGTTTTTCAATGGAAATTATAATTTTGTGAAAGGTTTATTGTTTTTCCAATTTTTTTCTGGCCTTAAAACCTGTTACAACTACAAATTAGTTGGGTTTTGTATAACTTTTAAAAGTTTATAATTAAATAAGATTAGATTTTAAATTAAAAGGATTTAAATTAATATTTTAACAAGAGACTTTGTTTTTGCATCCTAAAACCGCGACTTTTGCGAGCTTGTAGCCCTGAAATAAATACAAGTACACCTGAGTTTATACCTGTACAGGTATTTACATGTGAGAATGTGGATTGCTGGTGTGTTCCTGTCCCTGTCAGTGTTCGTGTCCCTGTCCGTGTCCATGTCCTTGTCTCGTTGTCGTCAGCGGGGCTCATTCGTCTCCCATCGGTGCACACAAATTGCCAAAGTTGCGGACATTTCCTCGCTATATATACGATATACTATATAGTATAGGCAAAACTTTCACCTGTCCAACCCCGGCTCCCCCTGCGTTGCCCTGGCCACCTGCTGGAATTAATTAAAATACAAAATGGCCACAAAGGCTAGAGAGATGGCGGGCAGGCAATCCAATCCGTGACGGGATCAGGACCGGATGTGTGTGCGTCCTGTGCCCCCTAATCGCTCTCCGCTCGGCGTTGTGCGCTGCGGCTGGCACTTGCCATCAAACAGGCTTCCGCAGTGCATATCCTGTTTGTAATCGATTTGGAAATAGTGCAGCAAGGACATTGTCCGGCCCAAAGAAGGAGGCGGAGGCGAAGAAAAAACACTGGGGAAATCCAAAGAGCTACTGCGACATGGCAGCCAAAGGAAGGAAAAATGGAGCAGAAAAGGAAAAAATTAGCAATAAACGTAAACGCGCACGCGATGTCCTGCTTAGTCCTTAGTCCTCCGACTTCCTTTACTTTCCCCCCTCTATATAACTCGTAGCAGGAAAACAAAAAGAAAGAGTCGCCTGAAAAAGGGCTAAAATCAATAAAATGCTTGTTGCTCCAACACCAAGTCGCAAAATACAGCAAACTCTTCGCTCACACACAAAAGTTCGGTGGAATTTATACAATGGCAAACGACTACGACGACGTCGCGACTTTTCCCCGACATCTTTCAATGTACAATTATATTGGTTGGCTCCTGCCACGCCCCTGCCCACGATCCGCCGCCACCCGCCCTCTTATTCGTTTTTGTTCGAATAGAAAAGGGGTACTTCGTCGTCGCTGTGCAACATAAATAGTTGCGTTTTTGCCTCCCACTTCTAGCGGTGCAGTGAGAGAAATAGGGTGCTCATTTCGGAGAAGAAATTTTTATAAAATAATTTATACTATTTACCAGGATTTTTTGTTAGTGGGTGAATTTTGAGAATTGTTAGTATATTTTTAAATGTATTTCAAAGACGGTCTTAGTGATAGACTTCAACTTTAATATGATTACTGCTTTTTATACAACTTTATGTGTTTACAAATTCAGAAACTTCCTTAGATTATACTTAAGATATTATAAATGTATTTCTATATTATTTCAAAGGCTTTTAAGTCATTGCTGGAATATTTTAAGAATTTTAAAAATATTTTTAACACATTTAAAATATGATCTTAATCATAGTACTTAACTTTGTATTAAAGCATTCTTTGCAGAGACCTTTAACAACTTTAAAAGTTCAGAAAATTCACTGAATTATTTAACACTTTCTTGAGAATCGTTATTGAAATGTAATAAACTTTTTTCTATATTTATAAGATATATTTTTTATATATTTAAATTAGAATTTATTTGTAAAAGTTCAAAATGTTTTAAAAGCCGTTAACGAATCTTTTTTGGTCTACTTTAAAGTAAATTTAATTACGAGTTCCTTGAAACCTATTTATCTTAAATAAAAATATTTTTTATGGTTTAGTTAATTAACAAAATCAATTAATTATAAAAGGATTTAGTTTATCTTGATTTTAAAAGAAAACATGCAATTTTTACCTAATTTTTGTTCGCTGTGTCTCACTTTTAGCGCTGTGCCAGCGAAAATGCTTGAAATTCCTATGACTGGGAGCGGATAGAGTGTCCTTCGCCGCCGATTCCTCTGCTGGTAGTCCCGCTGCTCCTGCTGCTCCCAGTGCTCCCTTGTCCTGTGCCTTGTTCCCGCTGCTTAGCTTCGTCAGCGCCATAAATGGCTGCAAAAATGTAAATAGAGTCAAGGGAGGAGCAGAGGAGTCGGAGTGGAGTGGAGGACACAGAGCACATTGCTCGTTACATGCTGGGGATTCCAGCCAGCGAGCGAGTTATTATGACAAACTTTGTTAATTGGAAAATATTCCTCGAAAACGCTGGCTGCCGCCGCAACATTGAATTTGCAGGATACATTCAGCGGCGTCCTCTCCTCGAGCCTTTTGGTTATGGTTTCTGCGGTCTTTCTCAATGCATTCGACAAGTTTCATCTGCGGCAAAGTTTGCTTTCGCTTTCGCTCTTGCTTTTGCTTTTTTGTTTCCTTGTTTTTTTTTTTACTATTTTTTTTTTTTTTTTGAGCAAATATTTGCGCAGATGGCATCGGTGGAAAGTAGATTAATTCATTACGCTGCCAGCAAGTTCGTTAAAACTATGGCTAGGAATATATATACACTGAGCAACTTGGCCCTAAATAGTTGCCAAAGTTGTGGGCTTTTGCCTGCGAGTTTTGACAAACCGCTTATGGCCAACTTTATGACAGCTGGCAATGGCAATGGCAATGGCAATGTTGCCTTGAAAGATCAGTTAACGTGGACGTAAACGTAAACGTAAAGTCAACTCTGCCGGACGGACATTTGATGTCTCTGTTTTACATGTGATTTATGACTGCGAAACGCGCTGTCCCTGGGACAAACATATGTCTCTGCTTCGGTTTATTTTTCTCTTCTTTTGGAGTATCATTACGCCGTAATGTTTCTCTTTTTTATATGCCACAGTGCCGGATATAATGTGACCCAGAAAAAAAGAGGGGCAATAAATTGGAGTACGAGGTGACTCCAGCTCCAATGCAGCAGTCGATGGATGTCCCAGTCCCTGGCTGTCCGATCATCTTGTGAGTCTCAAAACTGAAGCAGCTCTTGCCCGGGCAATCCATTGCAGTCCGCCATCATCGTGGTCCTCATCGCCATCATCAATTCGTCCCTGGACTTGACGATGAGGAGGTAGATGATGATGATGATGGTGATGGTAATGGTGACCCAAGCCAATTGTACTCTTGGCGAGGCCAGAACAAGTGCGAGCACTTGGCTGGTTAAGCTGCCAGGCAGGCAGAGAAAATATTATATATTTTTATATATATTTATTATACTTTTGGAAAGAAAGATTGCTGCATACTTTAAGATAAATTAATCAATTAATTATAAACATTTTTCTAAATAAATTTCCCTATTTTGAGTACCTATTCTATCCCTCTAATTCCCTTATTCATTTCCTTTTTTAAATCAAAATGTAAAATATATATATTTTATTTATTCTATAGTTGCATTCCCTGTTCAATGGTGAATCTATGTATAATGATTTTCTTGATTCCTGCCAACCCTTTTATCCTCAGTGTTTTGGCGTGAAGTAGACAGGATACTCGATGGCCGACTGTGGGACGTGTGTCCATGGCCAATCCTCGTGACGGCATTTTATTGTTTGCTGTCGGTCTTTAGTCCTTCGAGTGTGTATTTATTGTGTACTACATAGTGGGGAGAGTGGGTTGTGGGGTGGATGGGTGTACTGGTACTCGTTCTCATTGACCTGTGTGACTTGTGTCGTGTTAGGTCTAGAGATCCGCCGCTATCCGGTTTTCCATATTTTTTTTTCAAAGCGCCCCACCCAGAGGGAGGTCCTCCGTATCCTTTATGTAATTGCAAGTGCCAGCGATTATGTACACGCAACTATGACTGCGATGACTTTAACTGCTGGTCGTTGTTTGCAGTTCAGATTATGGAGACTTCGTAATACCGGGAATATAAGAGCAACAATGTTTTATATAATTTTTTGGTGAAAAATTTAAATTAAAAAAATTTAATTTATGTTAAAAATGTAAGAATAATATAATTTTAAATGTATAAAAAATATTTACTAGATAAAAAGCTTTAGAAAGGCCCTAAAAATTGTTCGGAAAACCTTAAAAAATATTCCCTAAAAATCATAATTCATTTTTCTTAAATTGTTTCTTGAAATTTATTCCCTAAAAATCATACTTCAATTTTTTCTTGAAATAAATTTCCTTAAAGCAACTTTTATTTTTTTCTTAAATTCTTTTCTGTCATCACTATGTTATATTTCGTAGTCCATCGAGTGTTGTTATTGTCACGGCTGTTTTGGGGCGGCCGCCCGTTGCCACTGACAACCAACAGCAGCAACAACAAGAACAATACACACCAAACAGGCACACTTTGTAATCGGCAAACACTACATACAACAGTTGCCCCGAAAGGCAGAAAACCCAAAAGAGAACCCTGAACCCAGAACCCCAGCAAAACCCCTCAAACCACCCTCGCACAACCACATGCAGGCGGGTCAGACGCACACACACTTGTGCACTTTTCCAACACCCACGCACAGAGGCACACACACTTTGTGTGTGCTTTCAATCAGGCACTGAATTGAAAATCCATTAACGAGTACAAGGCGGAGGCACTGGCGCCAGCTGGCACCCACTGGCTGCCACTGGGTTTTCTCCACTTTCCCCTGGCTTCCTGCTCTTGTTCGCGGGGGGAGCACGGTCCGCGGCTATATATTTTCTTGAACAATAAAAAAATAACACACAAATTTGGTGCTTCTGTTCGTGCTGTTGCTTGGCTGCTGCTTTGATTCTGGTGCTGCTGCTGCTGCTCCTGCTGCAGTCAAGGACACTATCGCACATTCCACTGAATGCATTTGCAACTAACAAAGGAGGAAGCAGTGAATGCACTTAGGGAAAATTTGGGGTTTTTTGAGAGTGGAAAGAATTTATTGAGAATAGTTTGAATAATTTAAACTAAGTTTTCTTGTGGGAAAAATATTTAGTTTTAATGAACTCTAAAAATAAGAAAGAAAGTTAACTGCACGCCGAAGTTTGTACACCCTTCCTGTATGCACCTGAATCAGAGGACCAAATTTGAATCTATCATAAATAAGCCAAAAAATCATTAATCTCAAATCGGAAAACAGTTTTGTGTTAGTTTTTATTAGGTTAACAAATCTGCATACTAAATTTAACATTTTTAGAAATTCAAAGATTTGTCAATTTTTGCCAATTTTAATGATGTAACCCCTTACAAAATTTGGTAAAAAATGGCCAAAAATTTTTTCTGCGAAAAATGTCTAGAAAGACTCCCCTGTTGATGCTGATCAAGAATATATATGATTTATAGGGTCGGAAATGATTCCTTCACTGCTTTTCAAGCTTCTGACTGAAATTATAATACCCCTACAGGGTGCCCCTGCAGGGTATTATAATTTATATATTGTGTACTATAATTAATAAAATTAGGTAAAAGGGAAGTGATAGCACAATTATTATATTAAAGAATACGTGGTTTTAAAATATATTTATAAATTCTTGTACAGAAAATGGAAAGTTCTCAAAAAAAAACTTATTTTTCAAAATAAGAACTGGGGAACAGTGATATTTATACGAATGAATGCGCCAGAAAATCTCCGCCCAAAATCTTAATATAATAATTTTAATAATTTATTTGAGAGTTTTTAAAATATTGACTATTTTTTAAAACTTAAATAAATATTAGATAAATAATAAAACATCCCCTTAAAGCAATTCCTTAAATCAACTAGCAATTTAATACAATCAAAAACGCAATGGTTTAAATTCATACACCTCCAAACGCTTGTCGGTTTCTCTCAGTGCATTAAACAAGAACCGAACCTCAACGAAAACCCCCAAAATTCAAATAAATCAAAGATAAATCAAAAACCAAAGTAAAGCGAAACTCAAAGAGCGCGTCGAAAATGTTGACCTGCGTGTGTCGACCCGTCTCCGGCAATCTGCCCAAGATGCCGCCCGCCTCGCTGATGCCGGTGCCCAGGTCGTCGTCATCATCCTCATCATCGACAGGCTCTACGAGCTCCTCCTCGGGCTCCTCCTCGGGTTCCTCCTCCTCCGTGCGCGGCATGGTGGTGGTGACCTGTGAGCCCAAGCTGAATGTGAGTATCTTCGCCGGAGCAAATCCAATCTGCGAAGCAACAAAAAGCCGAAATTAGCTTAAGCATAACTTGATTTATGGCTGACCACGAACGTTGACAACTTTCCGTTTGACTTTTGAGTTGAGTTGACTTTTCCAGGGGGGGTTAGGCTGGTGGTTTCGCTTGGATTATAAATTGTGGAAATTTCATTTGACACTCACACAGTCACACACTCACGCCTCCTTAATCGCAATCGTATAATCCTAATCCCCAATCCCTCGTTAATTCTCCACATTGCAGGTGCCCAGCAGGCTGACGTCAGCCGAACTGAGGGCGATGGCATTGAGACAGCAGCAGCAAATCGACAGCCAGCACCAGCTGCTGGCCACCAAGGAGCAGCGCCTGCGCTTCCTCAAGTCGCAGGAGGTGCGCAGCGCCGTTGCCAGCGCGGAGGGCGAGCGGCTCCGTCGGCTAAGGGAGCGCGTGGAGGCACAGGAGTCCAAGTTGAGGCGCCTGAGAGCGTTGCGGGGTCAAGTGGACCTGCAGAAGACCTACAATGTCACGCTGAGTGAGTACACCTTTAGAAAAAAATTCTATAAAAAATATAAGGAATATTTTATAGCGATTTTTTTGAGGTTGATAAATGGGGGAATGGGATTTGTAAAGTTAAGCCGGAGCTAAAGGTTGCTTTAGGTTGGAATGTTATTGAATTCGATTTGAACTTATAAATGATTTTTTTTGGTAATAGAAATATATTTGTACTTGGCTTTATAGGAAACTTAAGGATCTTAAAATATATATTTTTAATTTCAAAATAGTTTATAGAATTATAATTCTTATTAAGAATTTCTTAACCTTTTTACAAATAATTATTTAGAATTTCTAAACTTCCTGAAACTATTTTCTAACTAAGGATTTTAAGCCTCTTTTGAATGAAATAATATTTTTATTACTATTTATTTTAGTTTCTTATAAACATGGGTGTTTTTTGTATTAATATAAAAAATATGAATTACTTTTTATTTTTTTACTCTTCATTATTTATTGATATATTGTATTATTTATTCCTTATTTGTCACAGTGTGGCAATCGCTTAATCAAATTAAATTGAGTACTCAGTAATTTGCATTTTAATAGCCGTCTAGCTAAATTTGAATACTTAATCAGGAAGGTGAAGGTCCTTAGACTAGATAAATAATATTATAAATAAATAATTTAATATTAAATATTAACATAACACTATATTAGCGTATTTTTGGAATTTTAAAACAAAGCTAAGTCTAAAAAACAGGAAAAATCAGAAGAAGAAAATAAACGAAGAGCTCCTTGTCTTTGAAAAGATCTTTATATATTTTTGGGATATTATAATTTATTTTTAAATAAATAATTAAAAAAGTTTTCTTCAGTAATTGTAAGAATTTAAAGTGCAACTCTAGAAACTGCATTACTGCAATATTTCCAGCAGTGTAACTCAAGAGGGGTGCCAGCTGGGCTTCGAAGCCCGGATCCTTGTTCCCCAGGAGGGTTATTCCAAGGACAGTGGCGAAGTGCCGCCAAGTGCATCTGCTTGGGATATCCTATCCCGCGTCCTAAGCTTCCCCTTACCCCCCTCCAATTGAGTTAAGCACCGTTGGCTGAGTGGAGAAGAGGGGTTCTCTGGGTGAATTAACATGTGTTAAAACCGTGTTGAGTGCTGCTGGCTGGCCTTTATCCTCGTCCCCTCTCTCTCTTTGCGTGTGTGAATTTAATTTATGTATGTGTGCCACTTTGTTGTCCTTTATGATTGCCTGTGGGCGGTGGTAGCGGTAACAACGCCTCCTGAACATGGCTAAGAAGATGTTGGCCCCACACACACACACACACACACACACTCGGGATACTATACAGGGGTATTATGTTAATGAGCTGGCGCCCTGTGTTGTGGCCGTAATTAGTTTGAACAGGCAACCCAAATCCAAATCGGAATCCACGAAAGGAAAGCGGCAGAAGGCGGGAGCAGGCAGGACCAGCAGGCGGTCGACGATTATAAAATAGTTAGTGCGGCTAACGAATGGATCGCCATAACGAGTTGATTAAGAGAGCAAGAGAGGGGTTGGAAAACCTCTAGGAAAATGGCCACGCTTTGAATTAAGACTAAAATTATTTAATTGCCGGTTTTCCATGAGGAATACTTGGCCTCTTAAGAGGCATCCTTAATGAAACATAATAATCCTGAGCTTAGCGAAATATTTACTTGGGCTTAAATGGGTTTTTAAGAGTGGGGTTTCTTAGGGATAATGAAAGGATTTTCATTTCCTATACAAATTAACATATTTTTGTGTGAAAATTAAAAACCTTTAAATGAGAAATCATAGGAATAGGTATTATTAATTTGTTTTATTATATATTTACTAAAAGTGTTATTTAATTAATTTAAAAAGAATTAAGAGAAGGGTTTTGTATATTATTATTTTTTTTTCTTATAAAGTTTAAGACATTTTTGTAGATAATTAAAGTCCCTGAAGATAGATTATATTTGAATTCAGTAAACCTTCGCCGAAAATTCCAGATTTATTTGTGTTTTCTCATTAATTATCTTTAAATTAAAATTAAAATTAATCACACAAATTAAAACACAAAAAATCTCTTCTTAAAATCAAACAAAAATTCCCGATTTCCTATTCCTATTTCAGTCATGTAACTCCCAAATAAATCTCAATAAGCCACAATTTATTGGCCTAAAAGGAAGTGGTCAACAAATGTGCACCATTCACTTTTATTACCTAATTTATATTTAATGGTTAATGGCCACCTATTAACCGGAAGCATGTTAAATGACCAAATTAGGCGTAGTTTTTACGAAACTTACTTGATAATCTTGAATATAAAATAATTTTCTATTTTTGGTTACATTTCTTCGCTTTAGGCAATGACTTGGACTCCATACGAGCCTTGTTTAGTGAGAAGGAAAAGGAGCTTAGCTTGGCGGTGGCCAAAGTGGAGGCTTTAACCCGCCAGCTGGAGGAGCTGAGACGTGACCGCAGATGTCCGGTGAATCTACTGGCAGCCACAGGCAATGGCGTGGGCCAAGCCCTGCCACCACAGGCTTCCCGCGAACTGGAGAAGCTGCGACGCGAATTGATGGTGAGTTGAGTGTTTATAATATATAATATATATAGTATATAGTATATATAATTTGTAGTACATAGTATTTGCCTTTAATTGCATACATTTCCCACAAGAATTCCACTTCGCTGGCTTAACTAATGAGCGTTGGTGGTTAGCGAATATGGAAACACTTGCAATTAATGGTGACTTAGATGTATTGCTTCACTTTAATATTTAATTTTAAACGTTTGAATATTAATTTACATATTTTCTTAATTATTTTTGCAGTATCGCAACCAGCTGTCGCTGCAACAGGACGCCAGGTTGCACATGCAACGCGAGGCCTTGCAGCAAAGACAGGCGGAGCTGCGCTCCGTGGACCAGCGCATCTACGAGCTGCAGACTCGCCTGCAGCGCAAGAAGCAGGCCAATACCCATCACCAGCAGCAGCAGCAGCATCAGCAACTCCAGCAAGTGCAGCAGCAGCAACAACAACAGGTGCAACAACAGCAGCAGCAGCAGCAGCAGTTGCATGTTCAGTCGGCGCAATTGCTGGCGGCAGCAGCAGCAGCCTCAGCACAGCAGCAACAACAACAGCAGCAGCAGCAACATCAACAGAAGCAGCAGCAACAGCAGACCTTGGCCTACCAGCAACCCGGACAAACTGGCAAGCATGGCGGCGGAGTGGCCGCCCTGAAGCAGCAACTCCTCCAGAAGCAGGTCAACCAACTGGCGGCTGCTGCTGCTGCCGCTGCCGCTGGACGAGCTCGTGGCAATGTGGCTGCCGTAGAGCCCTTCATCCACACGCCACAGAAGTCGACCATCACCAGCACGGCCAGCTATCTGAGTGGCGGAATGAAGCATGCGGCGGCCACGGCCAATACCAACCAGCAGAATCAGCTCATCCAGGATCTGACGCATGTCAAGAACAGTGGTTTCTTTGCGGGATCCGTGCCCGTGTCCGTGCCAGTGCCAGTGCCCAGCTCCAGCAGCGAGAGTGATGAGTCCAAGCTGGCCAAGAAGTCCAAATCAGAGGCGGAGTTGCGCAAGCAGGCTCAGTCCGAGGCCATGGATAGTACCACACATATCTATGCGGAGGTGGGACCCAAGAAGAGGGATAGAGAAGCGGCTGCGGCAGCAGCGGCGGCAGCAGCAGCAGCAGCAGCTCAAGCAGCAGCCGAGGCAGCAGCAACCACAGCAGCAGCAGCGGCAGCAACAGCCACATCCCCGCCAGCTTCAGCCAGCAAAATTCCGAAGAGCATCTCCTCCTCCTCCAGCAGCAGCAGCAGCTCAGCCTCCGCCTTGATTAGCAAGCTCAACCAGGCCACGGCCAAGGACAGCAGCCACCAGGATCAGCAGCAAAAGAAGAATGAGATTTCGGTGACCAGCGAAACCCTCTCGGAGCGCAACACCCAGCAGCAGCTCACCGTACACAGCATGCCCCTGGGAGCTGTGAGTAAATCCGTGGCCATGGCCGTCTCCAATGCCGCCTCCAAGCCCCTCCAAGTTCAAGTAAGCAACCTGGCAGTGCCGCCCCGCAAGCCCATCAGCAGTGTGGCGCCCACTTCAGTGTCCAGCGGTGGCAGCTCCATACCCAAGATGATTACCTACAGTCCCAAGGTGAACCGAGTGGCGCCCAATGTGGTGATGACGGATCCCAGGCCGGCGTTGCCCCCCAAGCCCAGCAAAATGTCGCCCACCGAACAGCCCTCGCCAGTGGAGGTTACATCACCGGCCTCCACAGGAGCGGGAGCGGGAACTGGAATAACAGGAGGAGCTGGAGCTTCATCATCGTCGGGAGCTGGCAAAACCCAAGCGGCCACCTTTGGCCTGCAATCCCTAAACATCAACGACAACTTGCCCATCAAGGCCAAGCCGCTGACCATACGCAAGCAGCCGCTGTTCGAGCAGCCGCGTCTCAAGGCCACCTCCAATGGCGGTCAGCCGAAGCAGCCAGTGCTCCTGCAGCTCCAGAGTCAAAGGAAATCGGAACCAGGAGCCATCAGACAAGCAACGGAGGCCTTGAAGACGACAGCTTCGCCGGAAGCCTCGCCCCAGCACTCGCCCAGCAGCGGCGGTGAATCCAGTGCCGATGAAACAGATCGCATGGTGGCCCCAACGGTGGGTCAGCTGGAGGCCACCACATCCCCATCTGCCGGCAGCACTACAACCACAACGAGCAACATCAAGGAGCGAACTGGAACTGGCAACAAACCCAAGCTGGCCCGTCGCGTCAGCTTTGATCCCTTGGCCCTGCTCTTGGACGCCAGCTTGGAGGGTGAACTGGAGCTGGTGAAGAAGACGGCCATGCAGGTGGCCAATCCCAGTGCGGCCAACGATGAGGGCATCACAGCCCTCCACAATGCCATCTGTGCAGGACACTTTGACATTGTCAAGTAGGTGTCACTTTTAGTCTGAGTTTTCTTGAGTTTCCTTTTGGGTTTTCCTTTAATTAATCATTTTCTTGTTTAGATTCCTGGTGGAATTTGGCTGCGATGTGAATGCCCAGGATTCGGATGGCTGGACGCCGCTGCACTGTGCCGCCAGCTGCAATAACCTGTCCATGGTCAAGTTCCTGGTGGAGAGCGGCGCCTGTCTGTTTGCCTCCACGCTCTCGGATCATGAGACGCCGGCGGAGAAGTGCGAGGAGGATGAGGAGGGCTTTGATGGCTGCTCGGAGTATCTTTATAGTAAGTTGGGGGGAGAGGAATGGGCTTAAGGATTCTCAAGGAAATGAAGTTTACAGATGATGTCTGAGTGGATTTTCAGAAAAAGGGTTCAAGTTGGAAGGGAGATTAGCTTCTAGAAAGGTTTTTTCGCGAGGTATTTGTATTTCTATGGGAGTTCTTGGCTGCCTCCTCTTATGTTATCAGGTTAAAGGATAAACCTTCTTGAATTCCTTACCTTTAAATCAAAAAACCTCTTTTAAACCTTTAAAAAATTCCCACTAATTCCTTGGTTTTTTCTTATATTTTCCCACAGGCATTCAGGAGAAGCTGGGCATCCTGCACAATGGCGACGTGTACTCGGTGTTCTCCTACGAGGCCCAAAACGGCGATGAGTTGTCCTTCCATGTGAATGAGCCGCTGATCGTGCTGCGCAAGGGCGACGATGCCGAGAACGAGTGGTGGTGGGCCCGCAATGCCAGCGGCGAGGAGGGCTACGTGCCCCGGAACCTCCTTGGGGTGAGTCCAACAAATAGCGCCACGTACTCGTCCTGCAACGAACTCCTTTTCTCTATCTCCTTTCACAGCTGTACCCACGTGTGCCGCCGCAGTCACCGCACTTCAGCGATTAGCAGTTAATACGCTTCACCATTCTGAAGCGCAAGGCCGGGAGACTCATCCAGAAGCGTTACATATCCAAGTACATCTAGGAAGCTGAAGATTCTGAGCACGTGCCGCTGCCGCAGGAGTCATTTGGGAATTATTTATCACAGCTCGAAATGTTTTCTTTTTGTTTACTTTTTGTTTTGGGAAAAGCAACACAAAGGGATGCGAAAGCGGGTGAAAGTCGGAGGAGCTGCGCCCATATGCTCAACCATATGGAATGGCACCAACTGCAGCAGCTTCCTTCCGGCTTGGCCATTTATCTCGACGACTGGCCCCAATTAGCAGGCACAGAGTTACACATACATACACACTCAACGAACACACTGGACGACCAGGACCACATATCACCACTCCTCCCCCCTGCATATGTACAACCGCAAATTGAATTTCACTTAAGCTCCTTAGCTTTAAGGCCTAGACTAATGCCAATAACTCACCATCAGCCGCCTGCTCGCCACACAAGAAACTTCATCTTCGAGCTGGGAAAAGGCTTTGAAATTGAAAAAGAGAGAAAAGCAAGAAAAGCCATCGAAGGAGTTTTGTTAATTGCATATATCAAGTTAGTACTTAAAAGCCTAATTGAACTCGAACCAAGTTCAGTAAACATTTAATGGTAAAGCGAATACGAAGACATAACGAATCGAATGTGATTTTTGTATAAAGACGAGAATAATTTAAACAATTTGTATCGAATATATATGGAGGGTTCGCATTATTAGGTTATACTAATTAATTTTTATTATTAACTATAACTCTAACTTTTACTCTAACTTAACTTAATTACACTTAATGTAACGATCGATTGCTTAATTCCTAGCTCTTAAGGACCAAGCCCCACACACCCCAACACTTAAAATGCAACAAAATACGTTTGAAAAATGAAAATAAAACAATTAAGAAAGCTTGAGACGAGGAGAGTGTGTTATTTATTTGCTGGGATTGCATCTCTTTACAGCATAGAAACGCAGCTTAAAACTGCAATCGAACTGCAGCTCGTGTTCAGTATTCAATCGCAGGTTCCAGCAGTAGCAACGGAGAATTCTTTGAAAATTCTCTGCCGTTTTCCGAGTGAAAAAGCTTTTCCGGCACGCGAGCATCAATTAAATTCGAGTCTATATTGTAAATGCTGATTACGTGACTTCCGAAGGCGTTTTACATATTAATAAATGTTCGTAAAAGTAAACAATTTGTATTCGATGATTGTTTACAATGTCAACTGATGATTACAAGATAGAACTAGGGAGTTATGACACAGCATTTGTTTTAACACAACCAAACATCTATTTTAATTGGAATTTTTATATTGTATAAAATTACTTTTTTTTAAATTAGTGGATGTAATTTTGTAATGTCATTGCCCAATTATTAAAAAAAATCTACGAACTGCTATAATTTAGTGTCATAGGCCCTTTATTTGATTCATGATTGATTAATAATGCATTTATAATTACACAAAGTGATCTTATCAAATAAATTTGTAAAAATGTTAAACTCAGCTCATGCTTATTACAATATATTAAAGGTATAATGGATTTATGACACTGTACAGAAGTGTTCATTCATTGAAGGTCTGTTTTAAATAATTTTTTTAAATGTCTTATAATATTTTCTTGCAAACAGTTTAAATAAATAAAAAAAAATTAAAAACAAAATTATTATAAAATTAAAACTAAGCATAAATATAGTGTCATACCGCCATAATTTTCGTCACTAAGCCCTAATGCTTTCATAAACAAAGTGATCTTATAAAAAAAGTAAATAATTTGCACTTTTACCAATACAAATTAATTTGCAATCTCAATGAGAAATGTATTTAACTCGGCTTTTTGTTTACTTTCGGCTTGTGAATAATATATCAAGCAGCATCAGTGGCTTAGCTTTTGTGGATTCTAAGCCATCTACTCCGCAGTTATTTTGGCAGAAGATCAAAACCCAGAACTAACGATTCTCTTAATAAACAACAAGAAAAAGCTTTCATCTTTCAACTTACAACCTTCAGCACAGAAAGAAGTTCAACTTGGAGAAAATATAGAAGATATTGAAGACTTTAAATAAAATTTAAATATTAAAACAATGCAATTTCCACTGTTATGTGGAATCCTCCTAGTTGGGGGCTTCTATTCCCAGCCAGAATTAGCTGAAGGGGCCAAGATTCTGGCAGTGTACGCCTTTCCAGGTAAGGTTTTCCCTAAGTAGAATATATCTTCATGATCCTCTATGTGCGTCTGGTCCAGGCAAATCCCATTTCATGATGCACACGGCCTTGATGAGGGAACTCGTTGAAAGTGGCCACCAGGTGACCATGATTACGGCCTTCTCCCTGGAGAAAGAACAGCTGGGCAGTAATTACACGGAGATCTTGATCGAACCGGTCTATGATTTCTGGCACGATGGTGAGTGTAAAAAAAAACAAAAAAACAAATTCATGAGATCAGCCCTACTCATCAATAATCATTAACTCGGAGTATGTCAATCCAGTCAAGCTGAACTTTGGAGCCCAGCACCTGTTCGAGCTGACACGCATGACCAACTATGACTTTCTCAAGATGCTCGAGATTATAGGTCTCAAGACCACGGAACACGCTCTTAAGCAGCCCAAGATTCAGGCTCTCATCCATGCGAAACAGACTGAGGGAGTTTTTGATCTCCTCCTGGCAGAGCAGTTCTACCAGGAAGCCTTCTTGGCTTTGGCAAAGATCTACAAAATACCAGTGGTCACCACAAGCACATTGGGCTACGAGAATCACATGAGCCAGATGATGGGTCTGATCACGCCTTGGTCCTTTGTGCCACATGGATTCATGCCCTTCACGGATCGCATGAGCTTCCTGGAGAGAGTGAAGAACTCGTATGCTTCCCTCTACGAGGACTTGGACAGGCTGCTCAACTACTTTCCCAAAATGGATGCGGTGACAAGGGAGTTCTTTGGCTCCGTTTTGGGTGAGTTTAAAAGGAGAAGCTTCTCTCCTGAGACTCATCATCCTTGTTTCTTACAGCTGAGGTGCCAAAAGTCAAGGACATGGAGCGCCAAATCTCAGTAATGCTGCTCAACAGTCACGCACCGCTGACCACGGCACGTCCCACGGTGGATGCCATGGTGCCGGTGGGTGGCATGCACATTTATCCGCCCAAGGCTCTTCCCCAGGACATGCAGGCCTTCTTGGACGGAGCTGGCGAGGCGGGCGCCATTTACTTCAGCCTGGGCAGCAATGTCCAGAGCAAGGACATGCCGCCAGAGATGCTGCGCCTGTTCCTGCGGGTCTTTGGATCCCTCAAGCAGCGAGTTCTTTGGAAATTCGAAGACGAAAGCATTGGCCAGCTGCCTGAGAATGTAA
>JAEIIJ010017910.1:0-11688 GCA_018904815.1 Drosophila ogumai | reverse complement strand
AAAATGGCATTTTTCAGGAGAGCGCTTTAAACTCTGTGATGCTCATACATTGAACACCAAACGACCTTCGTTCAACTCTGCACAACTTCGTCAATTTTTCTATGATTGATGTAAAACTTGGACACAATATTCTTAAGATATTGAGCCTTAAAAATAAAAAATAAAAAAAAAAATTACGAAAAAAAAAAAATTAAATACCTTACCCCCCCTTAAGTCGTACTTGGAAATTATAGAGGCGTCCCCTGCAACAAACTTCACTTTCTATGGGGAGGGCGAAAATGTGCTTTTTAGGAATAAAAATTATTTTGTAAAAATTACCAAAAGAAAATAATAATAACTAAAAACTAATAGCTATAGTTTTTCAGTCCAGAAAAAGGACAAATGAACAGCTTTCGTGCGTGCTTCTAGAGTGTATTAAAAAGCGTTCAAGAGAAAGCCAGCTCGCCGTGTTACCTGTCCTCGGCCAGAGAGCTGACAATTTTCAGCACTTGAGCGTTTATTTCACCGGCTCTGGTTGTTGCTGATTTTTATTGCCATCGTTGTTGCTGTTGCTCAACGTTAGTTTTGCCAACTTTACCGCCGCCCGGGGGTCTACTCTGGTGGCTCGCCTGGCTGATTGTCGAGGGTTAACGTTCGGGTTGTTGGGGCATTTATCTCCGCTGCCGCTGCCGTCGCCCTTAAAGTTGTGTCCCCGCAAATCCTGAATGGATTTTAAGTGGAATAAGTTTAATGATCGAAATTATTCAACGTGTGCTTTGTGATTTGGCTTTTGTGCCTGGTTTATGGCCTGGCTTAAACTCGGCCCAGTCTCATGTTTATGACATGCCGAAGTTTCTGGTGCGGGATCGTGGGAAAATAAACATACTTGGCACTTAGCCTGTCTGTTTGGCTTAATACTCTTAAGTATGGTTTAAGTTTGTCTTGAGGCCTAACCCAAATATTTAAATGGGATAACGATTTGGTGTTTTGAAAAGAAAATTTCCAAGGAAATATATCATATATATATATCAATGCTGAAATTGCAGCTATTATTATAGAATAATGAGATCCAAGTTTCAACCAATCCAGAGCTCTTTGAAACTAAATTACCTGTCAGGCAGTACAATACTATCAAAATTTTAAAATCATAAATCTCTGGTTATTGTTTATCTATTTATTTTGCAGACATGCGTGCTATATCGATGTTACGACTACTTGCTTCTTGGGAACTAAGGGCGGACCAGAGCTACCCCAAGGAGGCCAAAGATGGCGAGGAGGATGGACAGGTGTGCACCTGCAGACCCACCGACTGCGGGTGTCCACATTGCATAGCACGCAATGTTTTCAAGAGGTTGAAAAGCAGCCCCCGGACCTGCCGCGATCTTCTCGAGGGATTAACACCCAGAAGCCTAATCTTTCCGCTTACAAGCTTAACCACTCCGAACTTCATCCAGCCCGCCACAACCGAAGATTGCAGTCTGTGGAGACCCTGGGATCCGATGCCGGGAAGTGTGCGACTTATAAGAGTCCGGAGGAGTATTGCTATAGCCTCGCTTCTGTTTTGGGAACAATTGAGAAAAAGCAATCAGCCAAGCAGTCAAATTAAATAGTAAGAAATTGGAAGTAGCCGGAGCTGTGGACATTTGTGTGTTTCTGCACTGTAAAAAACTATCCTAATGCTAAATGAATATTTTTAAAATTTGTAAGTCACATTTATACTATAATAAAAATTAAAAACTATGGTATTTTTTCTACAAAAATAAAAACATTTTTTACATTTTCATGTGGCTAGAACTGATTTGGAAAAATAATTTATTGATTTCTGTGATACAAATACAAGTATAAAACGAAAAAAAAATTAATTTAACGTTATATCGATGTAATCGAAATATACATATTATACAGGATATCTAAAATACTAAAAATATCGAAAAAATTTAATTTTTCTTGTATTTCTTCTTGATTATTACAGATAATATAGACAAAAGTATCGCGCTGAATACATCGAAAAAATATATTAAAATTAATATTAAGAGCAATTAAGGTATCAAAATGATCGAAATATCGAAAACCTTTTATATGTGGTATATATCTCTTAAATTAATAATTAAATAGGAAGAAATTTATTAAATTAAATGTTTTAAACTGAAATTAATACATGCTGAATATTGATTTATGGCACCTGTATCCAAAAGTTAAAATATCGATTTTTTAGATATCGATCAATCTGTGGCTATTTTCTGCCATTCATAAACAGCATTTTATTATTTAGATTTTTCTTATTATTTAATTGTTTAATATAGTTATGCTATAGTTTCTTATTTGATTCATTTTCTCTCCGTGCATCAGCTCCTCCACTGGGGTGACACTCCGCATTATGACACTAATCGTATTAGTTGACTGGTCGTTAGTTAGGCGGTGCTATCTGCCCCAAATGCGATTTCCGTACAATGAGCCCCACTTCGTGCCCGTCACTGAGCTCGCCTCGTTTCCGGATTACGTGCGGCATTTTTCGTACAGGTGACATAATGATCCGGACTCGCCAGCGCCTCGCCGGCGTAATTAGAGGGAGGGAGGTGGCAAGGACGCCGACTGAGGTGCTGCGTTGCGAGGGACAAAAGATCCTGTGATGCTGTGTGCCAACAGGGAGACTTTGTAATTTAGCAAATCGGTTTAGCGAGGAGTCATCGGGAATAGGACGGAGCCGGAAAAGGACCCTCACCACAGCACGCCCTATTAAATTTACAGACATTAGCCTCTTTACTTACACTTGTAGGCGCTGCTTAGTAGTTGTCGCGGGTGTCGCAGGTGTCGCTGGTGTCCAGGTGCCAGGTGTAAGATGTGCGATTCCAGATAATAAACCGAAACTTGTAGTTTTGTCCTAACGTTCAGTATGAGATGTGAGATGTGCCTTCTAGTCTTCACCTAGCAATATCTCTGGAGTAATGGTCATTTTACCCATCATAAAAAATATTTTCATATTTATAAAGAATATCATACATACATGTTATATGTATTAATTTTTTTTTTCGAGTGCTTCCTTTTAATTGAAACCCACTGATTGTATTGGAGTGAGTGTGTGGGACATCCTGGCAGGGAAACCATTCGCATTTACACATCCTCTTTGGCAATTTATCAATTTTAATCGCATGCAAATTTTATGCAGGCCCGCCATAAGACCCAAGTGACATTTGCTTTCGTTAAAGCCGGGTTCCCAATATCCCGGACGGGACAAAGTGTGTGTATGTTTGGCCATCCAGTTTTGCTAACAACTTTCGGCCTTTCTGCTGCTGCTGCTGTAACGGCTTCTACTAATCACATGGCACTCTTTATGATTGCGACCTCCGCCGCCCACTAACTTAACCATCTTGACAAACATTTGCATTTAGGCAACATTATTTTTGCTCTTCGTTCGCTCTGTGGTGCCCAGAGCCAGTAACATGGAACAAATCAAAACATTTGCATAATTAATGAGTGCGGCGAGTCCAAGGGAAGTGGCGAAATGTTATTGCTTTCTATCTAAGCCAGTATAAAAAAACCAAATAGCTGTACTTATAAATATGGCTATTTTACGACCGCTTTAAGTGGAACCACAAATTAAGATTGTTAACTTTATGGGGTGAGCTTAATTGTCAAAGATCTAGAGTAAGGGAACCGGTAGGAATTTTCATAGTTTTGATATTTTTATAAAGATGGTAAGAGTCTTCAGGAAAATGTATATATTTATTCTTAAAAAGCATAACACTTTCTCCCAAGCCGCCGTTGTGGAAAAAAAAATTAGAACTTGTTTTTTAGTATATTTTTATATACTCTGAGATATGGCCATTCTGTATTATTTTAAAATTGTCTATTGTATTATTTGCTACTTTATTATAATTCCGGTTTTAATTTAAAGAAAATCGAAGGACTAGCTGCCATAGGAACGATCGGTACATGTAGAAAAAAAACTGAATGTATATACAATATGTAATAGGTTAGTTAATGAAAGTTAGCATTACTTTATATTTTTCAGCATGTATATTTACAATTTATAATATATTAAATACTTTAAAATTAAAATATTGTGTGTTTTTGGAATTTCAAAATAATATTTTTAAATTTGTATTAAAACTAAATAATTATATGAAATTTATAAATATACATATCCCTATTGATTTGCCTTTAGTTTGGATCAATTCCTAATGATCCAACTGTAAACTGCACGGCATGTCGAAGTTACCTTCCTTTCTCGTTAACTTTTAATAAAGTTTTGAAGTGGAAATATTTTTTCATTTTTATCCAATACATAATTATATATTCAGAAATGATCCTCTACTCTGTAACTCATTTTGTCCCCACAAAAATACTTTCAAATTTCATTTATATGATTGAAACCAACGTTTCCACCGTTAAGCAGTTTCAAAATCTGACGTGACATTTTTTCCGCATGTCCGGAAAAAGGTTTTTCCTGGAAAATGTATGACTAACGCTAATTTCCGCCGTGTGATTGATACTGGCCCCGGGGCCAATGACACATGTGATCCATCTTGGGGAAGACAATGGCACACTTTGCGCAGCCGGGAAAAAGGTGAAGGGAAACGCGCTGGGAAATGCGCTTATCATGTAACGGTTAACAGTGAATTGACTGGAAAAGTTCAAAGGTTTCGCCTTTGCCTTTGATTTGATGGATGGGCTTCTGGCAGACGAAAGACGTGTAAATAGCTATATTTTCCCTGGCAAAATATATAGAGGGAATATCCCTTTGCTATTCACACAGTCGGTCAAAGTTTACTCGGCACGTATTTCGTTGGCAGCTGCCTTTGCTTAGCTGGAAAAGTTAGCCAAACACACACAAACGCATGCGGGGGGAAAAACAAAATTGCAATAAATTTTAATTGTTTTGAGCAATTAAAAATTAAATTTAAAAAATACTGGAATACTGGGCTAGGAATGGGGCAAAGGCGCACACAAATTTTCGTGCTTATTCAATTTGCGAAAATGTTTTGCAACTACGTGAGTATGAGTACTTGTGTGAGTCAGTGTTGAAATGCTGCTGCTCCTGCTCCAGCTGCCACTGCTCCTCCCCCTGCCGTTGCTCCTGCTAAACAAATTAAATTAGACAACTTTTATTCATTCGTTTGACATTTTTATTTGTTTTCAAACTCATTTTGCGAGAGCAAAGGCTGCGGCTCGGACTCTGCACGATGGACCAGAGGAGGACAGTCGAACAATTAACAACAAATACAATTTGCAGAGTTTAGTTAAAAAATTTTACCAACTTCTCCTGTTTAATTGTTCCCGCTCTGCGCTCCGCCTTGATTGTGTGAATTTAATTAAATGCCATTTGCATACATTTTTCATCTCTCTCTGGGTTTTTGCCTTTGCCCCGTCAAAGGAGGCTGCCTTTGGGATTGAAATCCCAAAATTATTTACAATTTATGACACTTTCTTTGTTTATCGAAGAGGAAAAAGAAAGGGGAGTAGAAGAGGCTGAAAGGCGGGAGATAGCAACGCTTATCGATTTTTGATTGCAATCGAAGCGCACTCGGAAATGCTTGAAATTGATAATGTAAAGCAAAGAAAAAAGGGGAGAGAATGAGGCGGACTTAAAATAGTTATCATTTACACCAAAAGCTTGAAAGAGATATGATTTAGAGATATATGATTTATTTCTGTAAAAAAAACAATCTTGATGAGGGACTATAATCCCTAATTTTAGCATACATTTTAAATAGGAACATAATATATCAACTTATCTTAAATAGTTTATTAAACAAAAACTCTCAAAAATCTCTTTATTAAATGAGCTTAGGTATTTTCAAGCCTTTACATTTCCTCTTCCAAGTAAATGAATGTAAACTAACTGATAAGTCGCAATCAACCCATCGCTCTATCGTTTCGATTGCCATCGCCGCATTATCAGTTTGTCTTTCGCGGTGGCAACGTCAGACCTTCCCCTATAAAAAATCACTTAAAAAAAGAGAAAAAGAATATTCCCCGAAATATACAATCTTATCGGCAATGCCACTGAAGTTGCTGCGATTTTGGCTGCCTTTGCTCCTGTTTGCTTGCCATTTGCTGGCTGAAAGTGAGTTGAATTTGGAAAATATGATCTCGGCTTATATATAATTATTACTTTACTTATAAAAAAAGCCCCACAGTGCTTTCGCTTTACTTGGGTTGGTGCCTACGAAAATCATTCGAATATCGTGACAGAGACCTGCGATTCCAGAGTTGGCGACTTTAATGACATACCCTGTGTTGAACCCTTGGTAGTTACACGTGAGTTAAAAGCTATAGATTTTGTATTTTATATATAATTAGGAACTAAAATATTTGTAAATTAAGTTAACAATATATTTAACAATATATTTAAGAAGGAAAAAGTCCTTCTGATTCTCTAAGCAATTACCAGTTCAATGGGGTCAAATATGCATATGGTATATTGATATTTACTGAATTAATAATGTGATTAAGTTATAAGCTCTCAAAATTTTTATCTGATTATAAAAAATTGTAAAATATCAATATATATGTACGTATATCAAACAGAATGTCGATATATCGCACCATTAAAATATCGATTTAAGTATCGATTTTCACACTTTATATATTAATGCAGGATGTATATTTTTATTTTTTCTGCCACCCCTAAATATCATATATTTTGATTTGTTGTCTTTTCTGTAGTGTAGTAACTTTAACAATAGTGCAGACACACATAATTAAATTTCACATACAATTTCGATATCATAGTAATCGAAAATGATCAGAAAAATGCTATTTAATTTAATTGTCTCTCTTTTTATACTGGTGCTCTATAAAAAACAGAGCATCGATTTATCACAAATTTATCTTATCCTTAAAATTCAATGTATATAACGACTTTCAAATCACATATATCGATAAATTCCGATATCCCTACCTACCTAACTATATTTATGTATCTCCCTTGTACTAATTATAATATCCTCCGAATAGCCAACGACACCGTTCCGGATGTGAAGGCCTTATGGCAGAATACCACCGAGGATCGGGACCAGTATCTGTGCCAAATGTCTGCCGCTCACTCGTGCGTAAAGTACTCCTACATTTTTAGAGGCGGAAGTGAGTTTTAATAAATGTATTAAACATCTCCAAGCTAACCACTAATTTCAGTTCTGAACATCACATACATGTGCGCCATGGTGAATGCGAGTAATGGCTGCTATCGGCAGACCCACGAGAACGGAATGCAGGTGGAGGCCTGCGTGTGCACCTCTCGCCTGGGAATGATACCCTGTAATGGCTGCTCCAGGCAGCAGCAGCTCGATCGTGTAATGGGCTTGGCCCTGTGCCTGCTTGGTGCTTATCAGTTGCTAAATAAATGTCGTCGGATAGTTTGATCAGCAAACATATAGTAAAATGTGACATTTCCTGCTCTTTGGTTTTGACAAGTTGGGCGAAATTAATGTGTGCGCGTTCCTTGTAGGCCATAGATTCTCGATTTCGGTTTTTTAATGCCCAGTGGCCACGCTGCACACAATGTGGCTAAATAAACTGCCATAATTTATTTGCTTGGCCATTAATCAATTGCATGTTGATGATGACAACGACGTTGCTGACGATGCCTGGCCATTTCGCATTCATTCCTCTCTCGACAGCTGCATTGTTTTGTTAAATAAATAAACGAACTTTTGGATATAAATCAAGGCGAATTTTTTTAGCAACATTTATTTTGGAAACTTGACTTATTTGTGACCGGTTCATTGAAGCCTTCATCTAATTTATGAATTATGAAAGGCACGAAATTTGCATACGCAATCCTCTCAAGAGATACCGTGCTTAACATCAAATTTCTCGCCATAATTACTTTAAACAAATAACCAGTGGTCAGACAACGTCTGCCTGCCTGCAAACAATGCAGGCGATAAACGCAACGACAGGGACAGGCCAAGGGGACAACGCTGCGTATGAGCAATGCCTGCACGGGGTGGGAGGTCACGGAGTGCACCAATCGGCGGGGAATCCCCATCGGCACAGCCGGACCATGGGCTCAAATAAACTAATTTTAATGCCTTCCATTGCGGCCAGGGCACGGAGTCCGGCTCAATTGGGATGCGAATGGCAGCACCGGGATTGGTTGTGCTCCGGTAGGTGGTTTCATCTTTTGAAATGCACAAGATATTCGCATATTTATTTTTTTGATTCCATATATTTTTTATATCTCTCTTATTCTGAATGTGCAAAGTGCATACATATATGTATAAAAGAGTCGAGAACCATTTGTAAATTATGCTGTTATGCGTGTGTGTATATTAACACCAGCCAGAGATATATGTACATATATTTTATTTATTTTTTCCTCATATTTCCATTGAATTGTGTTGCTTCAAAAATCAGTTCCAGAAACGGCTTTTATCTGTGAACATTTCTGTTCATCTTCTTTCCTCTTTTTATGGATATAATTATTCAATAAATTCAGGCAAAATTGACTCCGGAGATATTCTTTCTGGGAACGCCTTCATAATGCAATTTGCACAATAAACGAAAATGCCAAAAATGCAATTGAGCTATGGAGAAATGTTTGTATGTGTACAGGCAAAATAGTTGGGGGAAAAGGAGTCATCGGGGAGTGTTTGGTAGGCTGAAACCGTTCAGGCACTTTAATTTGGCAATTTTATTTATTATAGCCGGCGATATAAAGCTCAATGTTAAGCCGCTTGACATGATTGTAATTTGATTAAAAAAGAACATATTATTATTTATCTATGAAACAGAAATGTTCCAAAATTTCATGCTCATCTAGCAAAGAAATTTCTTAATAAAATAAAATACATCTATTAATCGTGTTTCCAGATTTAAAAATAAGTCTATCGCTCAGCCTGTACGCACTGTACATTCCTTATGCAAATATATACTATATTCGATTTATGCACGTATACATTAGCCGAATCATCCGATTGCCAGCCAGACCAAGCCGGGCCAGGCTTATCATTCAGCGAAGAGAGGATGGCAGTGTTAAAAATAAATAAATAAACATAATTTGTTGTTGCCATTTATTGGTCGGCCGGCGGCAAAAGCAGCAGCAAGTCGCCTAATATTATGCCATGTTTATGCACTGCCCAACTGGTTGTTGGCCATTTGTTTAGCATTTTGCCCAGACAGTTTTATGTACCGTTAGATACGGAGGCATCGCCATCGACATTGGCAGCGACGTCCAACGGGTCGTATGCGTAATGCCTAGTTCGATGGCACGCTAGATGGGCTATAATTTATTTGTCTGTCTCGCTGCTTGTTTAACAAGCAATAACTAAAATAAAACTGACGATAAACGAAATGTGATTAGCTCCGAAAGGGGTTTAAGTGGAGACCGGCAAATGGCAATCGGCAAATGGCAACGAAGGATTAAGAAATTAATTGGTATAGTTGATTTGATTTGTGTTTGTCTTTAATCCTTTCGAAAATTCAATAAATAATCAAAGATTTATTCACGAATTAAAGCTGAAAACTGGACCTTGATTGAATGTCTTGTGGCGAGAGGACTAAAATCAATTGCTTTTCTGGATTTTAAGCCGTGCACTTGGAAAAACATTAAGAAATGTAATGCTCAAATAATATTATATTATATATAAAAACTCTTATGACGACTGAACCAATAAATAATCAGAAGAATTGAAAAGGTAAGTATTCAAGTCCGGCTTTAACTTAGACTAAACCATTTTTGTAAAGCCCAATTTAATGCCAACCTTCGTTGAATATATATATAGGTATATAAGTTATAAGACAGATCGCAGTATGGTTTCCGTTAGTGACAAGTAAGGATATTTTCCCGGTGCACACTCATTCATATTCACCGCACACGCTCAATTATTCATTCGCTATTCCTGCTTTTTTTTGCAGTTGCAATCGCAATTTGCAAATGAACCGGATTCGGGCCGCTTCCATTTCGTCGTGTATATTTATTTTGAGCAGTTTGAGGGACAAAAACAACTCTGGGCAAGAACGGGCCAAGGAAACCGCAAAAACCGCAACGAATTTAGCACGACGCTTGACCAAAAAATCGAGGGAAGCTGTCCGGTGATGGCGGGGGCGGGAGCGGGGCCTAGATCGACTACATTTGAATTCAGCGCCGGATGGTCAACTGAAGCGTGTCAGGTTTGGTGGCAAAAAAGCACCGTAGCAGGGAGCGAACAGGAAGCGGCGGCACAGTGACCAACGAATGCGCTAAAATCGCAAGAAGCATTCAAATATCAAGTATACGAAGCGTGGCACATGACATTTCTTTGGTCATTCTGTATCGAAATCGATATGCAAACGAAATACGCCGCAGAGATGGTCCAGGTCCATTAATTGGCAATTTATAGCAGCCACGCCCACACCACTCCCTTATTTTCACGTGCTCGCTCAAGTGAAAATTATCATTTCCAGCGAAACTAAATCTGCCGCGAAACAAAGCAAAAGGCAATGCCAGAGGAAAATGGACAGACAGAGGCACCCACGAAATCACAAAAAAAAAAAAATACAATAAAAAAAAAGGTAAAAGCTGCGGAAGTGAAGTGAGGAACCAACCGTCGGGGGCGCGAGAATGGAAAGCCGCGCAAAAGTCGACAAAAGTTTAGCCGGGGACAAACCGTCCGTAGTCCGCTGTCCGCTGTCCGCTGTCCGCTGTCCGCTGTCCGCTGTCCGCTGTCCGAAGTCCGTAGTCCGTAGTCCGTAGACCCAACCGCAAAAGGCAACAGCCATCCGTAACCCTTCCCCTCGAATCGAGCCAAGCGATAGCCAAGGCAAGCGGGTTAATTCATCAGACGGAAGCGAAAGATGCCCTAATGGGATTGGAAAATCCAATAGAACCTTATTTATATCATGTTTAAGGATGGAAGAGGAGAGTTGTAGCTCTTTTCTTTTTTATCTGTAACCTTCTTAAATTACAAGAAACCACAATAAAATTAAATAAAATTATTTAAGAATAAATTAAAAAGCATTTAAGCCAAGAAAACAAGACTCCAATAATAAGTATTAGCCACTAAAAATTATTAGTAAAATTATTTATTTTCCAACCAAATTTAAATTCTTTTTTCAGACACTTATCCTTTTTAAAATAATTCTTAAAAATTAATAAAATAAATGGACTCTCTGGCATTAGGATATAACCATGAACCCAGCCAGCGATTTATCGCATTTTGCTGTGGTCGGCATTAGTTACGCTGAATTTTATCACAATTGCAATTCTTTCTACTCCAGGACACACCCCTGCCCCCTAAAACACACCAAGCCGGCACCGAAAAGGATTTCATTTTCATTTATTTTCTCTGTTCTCTTGGTCGGCGTCCAAAAACCAGGCCGATGGGATTGGAATTGGGCTTGGAAAGACCAAACCGAACCCGCTGCCTTGGCAACTGTCCGAATCTCGGAATGGCCAGCGCTAATTTCCACTTTCTGCCTTTAAATAATCATAATTTGGGCTTTTGTGGCTTGGTATTACAGCGGCAGGCTGTAAATGATTAACGCTGCTCCTGGTGGTGGGTAAATGGTAGCAGCCAATGGAGTCGGCCAAGGAGACTCTTTAAAGTGCCCTCGGTCGACTTGCAATATTTTTTCAAGCCTGATTGCTCATTAGCGGAATTCATTTGGCTGCACTCCAACCCTAGGGGAAGTCCCGGACTTATCAGCTGCTGGGACGCATTAAGTGGGGGAGGAAACTTGGCTTATCACTAGAGAAAAATAAACTCGAAGGCGAAATGCTCTTAC
>JAEIIJ010017909.1:95820-108319 GCA_018904815.1 Drosophila ogumai | reverse complement strand
CGTACAATTCTGTTGTAATAATTTTTTTTATTTTTGGCCTATGGGCGCAACCACTGTGCAGCGCGCTCTTGGGCCTTAATTTAACGCCAGAGTGGGCAGCACACATTTCCCAGAACCAAGTGTAAGAGTTCGTTGTTCTTGGGTTAATTCCGAGGGCCAATTAAAATTGGGTGCCGAAAGTAATGCGTATTTGATATTGTCTCGTTTAAGCAGCAGTTGCTTTTCGGGGGGATTGCGAGTCAATTAAAATTGGTTGACAGTTTTACCCAGCAGAAATCTCCAGGGCTTTGCCTGCCGACAAAAAAGGGTTACCTAAATTAAACTTTTCGCTCTCTGGCTCCGGCTCCTTGCTGGTTTTTCTTTCGCTTATTTGGCAAATAAATAAAATGTTGCAAAAGTTTCGCTATTTGAGTTGTGTTGTCATGGGAAATGCAGAGTGGAGCCGGACGGAGCGTCGGAGGAAAACTGACCGTGGCAAAAGTTTTTCCAGCATTAAGCCGGGCATAATTAAAATTTTCGTGCTGTAAGCCCTCGGGCAGATTATAGCCAAGTTTGGCTCGGGCGCAGGAACTGGCTATTGGCTTTGTTTGCCCCGCTGATTGATGGTAAATAAGCCGGGTCTTCCTCGTTTAATTTTTTCCCACCATTTTGAGAACCCTTTCGGGGAGGGCGGTGAAATAATTTTCAAATTCAATTGAAGAAGAAGCTTTAAAGATTACATTGTTGCTAAGTAGAGTGAAATCGAACAGGCAACTAATCGAATTTACGAGCCCGGACTTGGGGCTTTTATTAGCGCCATTCTTTTCCCGGGCACGGAGAGAGTTTTCCTCTCTTTGTTTCGCCTTTTTAGCTTCGTTTTTACGGCAAATTTCATTTCAATAAAAGTCGCATTAATTTCATTTATTTGCTGTAATTTTTTTTCTGCGCTTCCCACTGGCCTCACCGTTTTTATGTTACCGAGCGGAATGCCCTTTTTGCACACCTGTCTCTCACCTGGATCCAGCTGTCTGTCAAATGACTCGTCGCTGCCGCCTCGTCCATTTCAATTAACTCTCAAGGATTATTTTATTATGTCAATCAATTTCCGTAACTAAAAAGTCACCAATAAACGGAGCTACTGACCGGGGTTCGTCCTCTCTTTTTTCCTTTTAGTGTTTAATTTCCCCCAGTGTTTTCTTTCCTTTTTACTAGTCACCTTTTAATTATGGGATGCTGCAGTTGAAGCAGGATTTAATTAAATCTTGAATTTAATCGATGCAGCTTTATTGGCTGATGCTTCTGGCAGCGGGACAGGGAAAAGGAAGTCCCTGTTAATCAGTCTCTATGTCCTTAGATTTATTTTCACTTACTTAGGTTGCTCTTAGGGCGGGGGATATATCAATAAGTTGGAAATCGAAATGGAAAGGATGATAAATGGGAGGCTCTATTAAAGTTTGTAGGAAATATATTTTTTTAAATTATTTTTTGATATTTAAAAGTCGAAAAGAATCCTTACATTTGCAAGCAAATTAAAACACATTTGTGCTTGGATTTCTTTACATTTATTTTAAATATTTCAGAAGGTTCTTGAGCTTTCATTTTAATATGTAAAATTTATCCAAATATAAAAGCCCAATCCCAAGGCTTGACTTTACAAAATGCACTCGGCATTTTAAAATTCTATAAGCCAGAGATGGAAGTAATTGCCCGTTTCAGGCTTTCATGCAATAGAAAATCTTAAATTTTCTTTTAGGCCGGAAAACAAAATCAAATCTTATGGTCATGAATCATTGAACACGTTGAGAGCAAACCAAGAGGGTTATGGGGGCACTCCTCTCCAACCAATTATACATTTTGTGGGCGGGCTTTGGAGGCGTATTCTTCCTGTCAATTTGATTGTTGTGTGTGGAGTGTGTGTAACTTGATCTATAGCTATGCTCATATACATATATGTTGTGTAAACAGAGAACAACAACAACAACAACCACAAAGAGTGGTTACGACCAACAATAAAATGACTCTGAAAGCCAATTAAAGATAACAAGAGGCAACAAAAAAGAAAACTCTGTAAAGAAAAGCAACAAAAAATGCATTAGCATAACCAAACAAAAGTTGGACAAAAAAGAGAAAAGCTGAGCGGAGAAAAAACGAAGAGAAATGCGGCAAGACTTCGTCTGAGACCTGTGACTAACCGCATAACGGCAAATAAATGTTGCATAAAGAACAAACAATTGCTGACTGCAATCAATCAACAGAGTTAAACGCTTCCGACTCTCCGCAGTCCCTTCTCGCCAGAGTGACGAATAAGCTGCTGCTTCAAGGCCTGAGGTCCCTCGGACCCCTCATACCCGGCAGACACCAGAATTCAGCTGTCCTCGGGCCCGGAATCCAGCCAGGAAGGAAGTGCTACGAGTTGCAGGAGTTAAAACCTACAAGGCCTACACGGCACTGCCATAACTTGCACGACACGAAACGGGTTGAGCCGAGGCACTGAGCAAAAAACCGGGGAAGATGTCCATCACAGTCTGAGAAGGTTTTAAGATTCCTTAATAAATTTAAAAATACAAATATAAAAGTCTTATAATTACTGGCCAAAATCTACAGACGAGTAAATTTCGAATATTAACCAAAACCTCGTCTTTACGATTAATTATTTGCTTTCCCTGGCTCTTGGGCCCATTGATTTGTGTCTGATTAAATTCAGTAATGTCGTAAAATACTCAGATAAGTCTGAGTGCCTTAGCATATCTTTTTTGTAGTGTAAAAAGTGAGGGCGTACACATAAGAAGGCTGCCGGAAAGGCATTCGAAATGAAGAGCATGTATGTGGCCCTCGTAAGGCATAGAGCATGGGAATGAGCCAGAACCAAATCAAAAAGGGCTAAACAAGTGCGGCGGAGGGTTGTACTACAAAAAAAATATATGAGGGGGAGTTACGAGAGGGCTGGCCGGGCCTAAGCCGACAAGTCTGACTGCAGGCATTCGAAAGTTGCCGCCGGAATGCAAAGGAGGCAGCTTTGGCATTGAAAGAGCATTTGAATGCGGTCGGGAGGAGGGGTTGCGGTGGCCGAGGAAATCGGAGGCAAACAAAGAGCAGGAGGAGGGAAATGCCAAGTGCATGAAAATGAAAGATGAATGGAAAGCCTGGCGATAGGCAGCAGATATACATATATATTCGCTGCAGCTTTAATCGAGCGTGTTACTGGATGTGGGCGCTACCCTGGGGCAGAACCGATTTCTTTTCTTTTCAAAGAATTATTATTGACTTGGGCCCAACACTGGCCAACAAAGTGTTGGGAAAAGTCCCCCGGCAAAGAGGTACAAAAACCGCTCCGGCAGCTTAGCAAGAAATTCATGTTCTGCCAGTCTTTTAATATAGAAAGATCACAGGATAAGGAACAAGAAGGGAATGTTTGAATGACAAAGGCTATAGAGGTAGCAATAGGCTTCAAAAAAAAAAGGAACAAGGAAAAACTATTGTTGGAAATCTCGCTAGGAAATCTCTCTACATATGCTTTTTTCTTCTAAGCTGAAGTACTTCATTTGAATTTATGCGGCTTGAGTTTTTTTGTAAGCCTTTGCCACTTGAATATGCCAAAAAAAAAAAGAACAAGGAGAAGGCGAAGGGAACTTGAGAAAACAGAGCCAGAAGATTTTTAGATTTCAAGTTGCTGATTGCCAGCAAAAAAAAAAAAAAAAAAAAACAGAGGAAAGGGTGGAATAAAGGTATTTTATAGGAGCTAAATCCATAAACAGATCGTTAAACGTTCGGGCAAATTGCTGGCACACGCAGCACACTGGCGCAGGGGCACGCCCAAAACCAGTTCCGAGGAAAAAGATGCATCAAGATGACAGAGAGAAGCTAATGTTGCAACTGCAGCGGCTGCGAGTGCCACAAAAGAAAAAAGAAACAATGCAACAAGGCCCCCTCTCGGTTTCGGCCACGCCCCCTAATGGCCTGGCCATAAAAAGCTCATCAACGTCAGCCTCTCCTCTGCATTGTCCCCCCGAACATTGTGCAACAGCAGCAGCGGCAAGAAATTTGATAAAAATTACACAGCAAAAGGTACAAGGGAGCGGACAAAAATAAAAGTAAAATACCAGCACAACACAAAACAATTTCTGGAGAGCCAACGATTATTTAAAATGCAGCCAGCCAACAAATGATAATGGTAACCAACCGGCGAGCCAGCGAGCAGCAAATAGCCGTAAGATACGCTCCGCGAAAAGTCATGAAGGCGAGGGAAAATTTAATAATAATAATACAACTGCCACAGCACTCACACAGCGTTTTGTGACTGCATTTTCCATACAAAATCCGTGGCACGGCTCGCTCGAGCTGCATGTTGGCTGCTGCAAACGCTTCCTGCTTACTCTACTGCATTGCCAGGTATTTTAGGTATTTGTTATAAGCTTGGGGAGTAAATAAGGCATTTGTGCTTTAATTATGTAAATTCTAAAGTTCAGCAACATATTAAAAGAGATGCAATAACTTCTGAAGTCTATCTTAAACCTGAAATGCCCCAAGCTATTTGTTAATTCAATTTAAGTGCAATAGGAAATATTTGTAAATTTAGTGAAATTATTTATTACATTAGAATTGAAAAAAATAAACTCACAGGTAAATTACACATAAAGGAAATAAAAGTATTTTGTATATAAATGAATATATTATTTCCTACAAATTTGGAAAAGCCCAAGCCCAGCTTCTGACTCCCTTGCAGAGTATTTCTGTGCATTTAATTTTTCAATATCATAAACGGCTCTTTCCATTTACTTTTACAACAAACACCTTCGAAAATGTTTCCCGTTGCCAATGGCATTTTTCCCCGAAATTACTTCCAGCATTAGCAGAGATGTTTTCCTAGTTTTCCTTTTCAACTATCTTTTAAAGTGTTATCGCTTTTTTATCGCCGACTATTTCTGACGCTATTTGCAATTAACAGCATTTTTGGGTTATATTATCAAGCCAAAATAACCATAGTTGAACCGTTTATGGGAGAAAGGCGCCTCTCAGCATGTGTTCTCCTTGCTTTCCCATAAATCAAATAAAATCCTGCACTGGGATTGGGGATTGCATGTTGCGAAGCCACAAAAACAAAGAGAAAAATATTTAACTAATTAGAGTCATAAATCTCGACAAAATATGGGCCCCGGCGAGCACACAAAAACCAAAGTTCGGTTCCAAATGAGCATTAATAACTCAATTTGTGTGCGGGGTGGAAAGTCATGGCTATGGCCCGGAGAATCCCCGGGAATCCTCTGAATAGGCCCGAATCAAAGCCCGGGACTCTCTTGCATTGTCCAAGTGTCAATGTTTGACAAGAAGGGGGAGAGTCCGAGTCCGAGTCGAAGTCAGGGGCAGGGCCAAAAGAAGGCGCGTCCTGAAAGTCGGACATGGAGACTGTAAGCTGCGAACTGTGGACTGTGGACTGTGACCCAAATAGTACACTTTGATGGACAAGACATTTATGACACTGTCGCCCGGCTGCCCGCCCGGCTTTGGGGTTATAGTTATGGTTATGGTTATGGCCCCGACTCACGGAAGACCCAATGAATGCCCAACGAGAGCCGGCAGACAAATGGCAAACTCATGGCAGACACTCTCTGGGCGAAACATTTGCATGTTTAACTTGGCACACAATGGCGACTCCGATTGCAAGCCCGAAACGAACGAATGCAAGCACCGAATGGCAGTCCCAAATCCAAGCCAGACCCACTCTCCTCCTCCTTCGTTGAAAGTCATGGCCTGCCTCCGAAAAAGAAACACAAAAAGCCGGCCGAGTAAACAAAAAGGGGCACCAACCACAGAAGGCTGCATTCGATGCACGTGCATTACATGTATTTAAATTTGAAAGTTTTTCTCGGGGCAAAAAATATAAATAAATTATGGACGGCAGTTAGCAGTCAGCAGTCAGCAGTCAGTGGCTTTTCCCCTTTCTTTTGCACCGCTTTACGTATACTATTTTTCTTATTAATTTACAAGTCTATTGCTAAAAGACGTCATTAAAGTGAAAGTCAATTTGCCGCGACGATTGTTTCTTTCTTTCTTCGGCTGCCTGCTAGCTTCTAGTATTTCCTCGAGTAGAGCGCGCTCTAAGCCGAGTTTAATTTATGAGCGTACATTTTTCTTGGCCTTTTATTAAAGTGCGTGTCTAGCCAAAGTAAGCAACCCTAATTAATGACTCGGGCGTCTCCACGAAAAGCGAGGGAGTTAAATTAATTTAATTTTTCCTTGGCGTTTTTCCGCTGCACTTTTTCTGAGGCAATTTATCATTGCATAACCCTACGATCAGACAGTTTTTGGCAAGTTTTTTCCCTTTTAAAATCATAAAAAGGGCTCCAAGGAAGCTTACAAATTATGATTAATTGTAATCAAGCCCACAGCTCATAGCTGAACGTTAGCCTACAGATTTGAGTACACACATTTGCCATACTAAACTAAAATGAATTAATTATGGTTTCATTACCAACTTTTACCTTTACCGCCTCACTATAAAATGCAGGCCGCACCTTCCGAAAATCCAAGCCATTGAAAGTGTGTTCCGACTCTCGGTCCCTCGGAAAAGCAATTCGCATTCCGTTAATTCCCCTAACAAGCGGACCCACAGAGAATGTTCATTTGCCTTTTGGCCCGGGGAAAACCCCAAAACTTTAATTACGCTAAGCGAGGGGGGAAACTGTCCGCCAGTGCAAAAAGGAAAATGCAAACAGAGAGTTTTTGACCGCCAACCGGCGAGCTGAACTCTTCCACTAAACTTGATTCGGACAAAGAGTGTTAAACGGTTTTCGCGCGGATATATCGCGGCATTCGAATGGAATGTAAAAATGTTTAGAAAATACAAAATTAAACCGGCGACAGGCGACAATGGAATCCAATAAACTGCAATTGTCTGTGGGGGTGTTTGACTGGTTGGATGGTTAAAAAAGAGGCTACCATGGCGATTCCCAGGCTGTTGGGTAGGAAAGTGGCCCGAGTGCCAGCGCTCAGGCTCAGGCTAAGTGGTCAGGCTCGAACGGAATCTGCACGGAGAATAAAATCTAAGACGCATGATATTGACTTGTAATTAATAGTTGCAATATTTCAATGTGTTTAGTGAGTTGATTTTATATTCCATAAATAAATATTACACCCGTACTTCTGCGTACCCTTTTCACTGCCAAGTTCTCCCTGTAGAGACCTAATCCAAGAAAATAAAAAACTATGTCTGTCAGTGGAAGCCAGTCAACTTGGTCAAGTGAAGAGCAGCGCAACTGCTGTCGCAGCGGCCGCTGGAATGTGAAAGCCATCGTCGGCATCGTCATTGCCGCAATCATAGCCAAAGTTGCTGCTGGAGCTGGAGTTTTTCGAGTGTGTTCGAGTTCGTGGCTCTAGAAGAGCCCCAAGAATATGCGTGTTGGACCAGTTGGCACGTTTCTGTGTCAGGAGCGCTATTTTTACGGTCAAGCATGACCAGAGATAGACAGAATATACACTATTTCTTCTGCGCTCCTCTCCTAATTTCATTTGTTCGAGAGGCAGACCTGGAAACTTACTTTCCTGGCTATCCCCATTTTTATGGCTGCGCCATTCTTGGCCTCATTTTAATTGCAAACACAGACCGGGACGGAGGCAGAGCAGAAATAGAGCTGCAAAGAGGGGAAACTACGGAGTGCAGACTGCACTTTGTATGCAATCGTTGTCGACGCTGTCTGAGAATGGTTTTGTCTATTTTTATGCCACTTTGGCTTTGGCTCCTCTGCTTGTAATTCGCTTAACGCCGCTAGGTGGCGATGCTGATGATGATGGCCCCTGTTGACCCAATTGTCCAGAAATGGCTCGCAGCTCCTGAGTGTCTGAGCGGCAAATCCCCTTCCTCACTTTTCCTTTTGCCCCGGCGCTTTAATTGTTGGTGCGAAGCATTTTTCTTTGTTTTTCTTTCCTTTTCACTTTTAACTCTGCCCCTTTCGGGCAGGAAAGTGGCGTTGCCGCCACTCCCATCTTATGACTTCCTCTTTATAATTCTTACTATTTTTTTGTCTCCCCCCTTTTGCATTTTTGATTTTTGCTTCCGCTTTTGGGGTCACCTAGGAGTTTCAGTTTAAGTTTGCGACGAGCAAATGTTTGAGTTTTACGCGTAGATTACCTGTCTGACATTTAACTTGATTGAAGGGATTCTGTTTGCTTTGAGAAAGGGGTTTTCTGCAGGAAAACAGTGAATGGTGAACTTACCTGTAATGAAAAGAATTTAAAATAATATATTAGTAAAAGGTTTAAAAAGTTGTTAGGAATGTGCTTAATAAATAAAAGCTCTTTCGAATATCTTATCAGTATTTCATAAAATTTATTCTGTGTTTTATGCATTAAAATTTAAATGTTTAAATACATACTTTGCTTAGTTCTTATTGGGTATTATTTATAAAATGTTTTTATTAAAATTATTTTATAACAAAGGAATTCTAAGTTGCATTATTGTATTAATGAAAACATTGTCCTTGGCCCAAAAAAGTTCTGCTATTTTTTATGGTCAATGAATTAAGCTGAGAATTTCCCCCATATAATGCTGCGTCATGCCCTGCTGCTGTCCATACACTTTAAGCAATTTCTTTAGTTTGGTACATTATTCATGGAAAAAGAACTACAAACCTCACCCTATCTCGTGTCAAAGCAAACTTATTTTTCTATGCAAAGATGCTGTGCCGCAGGCTGCTCCGTGTCCTCTGGAGAACATTTATTTACTTAACGTTGTGTACATCACACATACGCCCCATTAGACAGCAGACACACACAATAAACAGGGTATGTTATTGTTTTTCCCTGTCAATTATTTCGTGTTTTATCATTTTCGCTGCTACGCAAGCAGCAGGGGCATCAAGGGGAGGTGGAAGCCCAAGTTGGAAAAACCGCCACAGGTGGTTAATATGGTAACTTTCACACTTAGCGTCGCATGCATTTTCCTAGCCATTTCCACGTCGCGCTCTCTGCCGTTTGTTATGCCATAATTTACATACATTATGCATGTTCTTGCCGCTGTGTATCTTGCAGGTACATTGAACCTGCAATGATTGCAGCACAAAAGCAGCAAAAAAGGCTTCTGGGTAACCAGAAGCCACAGAAGCTAGCTGCTGGTGTTAGAAATTCTGCTGTTCGCTACTAGCAAACAAAACAGAAAAAAGTTATTCAGATACAGATACAGCAACTGTTGCTAGTTTCCGGCTTCCTGTCGTGATGACAAATTTTTGTGCAAACCCTCCGAACATTTTTTTTGTTTTTAGATGGTGTGCCCCCTTTTGTTTCTGTTTATTTTTCCTTTTTTTTGCACGTCGGATTTTTTCAAAATTGGCAGTTGAACTTTTGGCTTCGAATGTTGGCAACCTTTTTTTTTTGTTTGTTGGTTTGGCTGGCCAAAGTTTTGCATTTTTTGTGGTAACAGAAATGCAGGCAGTTTTTTGTTCTTGTCTCGGCGGTTTCACAATATGCCAGATATTTATTAATAATAAATATGGATTATTTGCAATGGAGATTTTTGTGTGATTTATTAATACAGAGATGTATAGATGAATCTCTGGTGGAAAGAATCTTTAATCGGTGGGGATACACCCAAAAATAAATTAATAATAAATAATTAAAATACCATTTTATTCTCTCTCTTCATGAACATGCCTATCAAAATCGAATTACCAATTTCCCAAACTTTTCTCCGCTCAATTTCCTTTCACCACTCACTCGGCACTTAACCCATTTATCCCAGCTTAGTTTACCCTGCACTTGGCCAGCACACACACAACACTCTCTCTACCGTTTTCCCAAAAGCATACAAATTATTTAGGCAATTTACAGGGACAGGGACAGGAACAGCACAGGCACTGCCTCAGGCACCGGATAGCTCAGCTCAGTCCGTCCCCTCGGCGCAGCTCAATTGCCAAGTTATTCACATCCCGGCAGTCTGCACTGGGGAACCTCTACTTTAAATAATGAAGCTATTTTCGCGTTCAATTCCCATACGCAGCCAATCACTTTGGATGGCGACTGGCGAATGGCGAACAAAAGGGCCAAAGTCGAGCGAACAATGGCTAAAAACTTTGCAGGGAATCAATAAAAAAAAAGGAAGCTCTGCTGCGGGTGAAATCCTGAGAAGGTTAAGAAATCCCCAGTGCAGCAGAAGCGGCAGCATCCCTATCTTCATCTCTATCTCCATCTCCAATGCCATCGCGCGGCATCTTCATAATCGCCATCATCGTTGCCATGGACATGCCCCCAGATATACCCCCATTTTCCACTCCCGTGCCGCGTCCTGGAACACGTTTCGCTTATCACCGGAGGCGAGCGGGCTGCGTGGGGAAATCTTATCGGCATGCTTGGCATTCATAAGATCTCTGAATCGAAAGCTATAGCCGCCAAATCGCAGAGCTACTTACGTGAGGCCGTTTCCACTGCCTCGTGTGTGTGTGTGTGTGTGCCGGAGTGGCAACAATAATGAACCCCAGCCAAATATGCTCGACGTACATATTACCTGTCTTTTGTATAACACCGCGATGTTACAGGGGGCGGCGGGACGGGACAGGAAATGCTTTTGGCACGACAGACTTTTCAATAAACTCCCTCAAGCGTGTGTGCATTAAGTGCAGCGAGGGAAGCCGAGCCAAAGCCGATGCGGAAACAGTGGTTAAAGCTATGGAATATATATGGTATTGTGATTTCAAAAAAATACGTATAATATTTCGGCGTATATTTTCATGGGAACATTTGTTTAACTAAGAAATCAACTTTTATTTCACGAAAAAATAAAAGACTTTATTATCAATTTTCATTATTTTCTTATCAGTCCCCATTTGTCGCAGATCTTGTATCATTAATAATATCATTATCTTGTATCATTTAAAATTGTTTTATTTTTATTATTTGATTTTATTTTGAGTCCGAAAGACTCATAAAAATGTTGTTTCCTTATTTTCCATATTTGTACCTTTAATTTTCTCTCACTCTCACCACACTGTGCATGCATCATTGGCCGCATTGTGGTAGCCACAAATTCTTATTTGTTTCTTTCATTTTTAGAGCCCTGCTCGCCTTTCCCCAGCCCCCTCTTTCTGGCCGTCTTCCCAGCTCTCTCTGTTTCTCTGAGGGATTCTCCCCGGTGTGCGGCGCACAGCAATTTGCATGGCTTGAAATTCGAATTTGAAATGGAAAAGTAAATCGTGTAATGTGCGCCTGCAAGAAATTGCCTAATGCTCCCCGAATGCCCAGCATGAGCCGGAGAGGGGGAGCAGAAGTAGGGGGCCTGTGTGCAGGAGAACGGGGTAAAAGAGGTAGCAAGAGGTAGCAGAAGAACGGTTGACTGCCTGACAGGCAATTCCAGGCCGCAAAAGTGCGCAGAGAGTGGCTCCGTGCTAAAAACCTTTAACCAGAAGCAACGACTTTGAGGCATATGGGACCGCAAGTAAAGGGAAAACCAAGCTTGCAGAAACCAAAAAAAAAGTAGCTGGAAAAAACCAAGGAAAGCTGAGAAGGAAAAACCAGACCCGCGTAACGAGTAGAACGTGAGCTTTGTGCACTGGCCATTTATGATGACGACGACGAGGATGATGATGGCGATGAAGGCACTTGTTGTTGCTGCTCCTGCATTTTGCACGGGAATATTATTTTTAGAAAGGAATTTTCAAAACAACAAATGTTGTAATCTTTAAAAAATAGTATGGACTGTATATACATACATACATTATTTATTTAAATTTCATAGCATCTCTCCCGAACTTTGACTCATAAAATTGTTAAATAGATATTTAACATTCTAATAAAAATTAAAAAATAAATTAAATATTTATGAAATGTATAACCAAATTTTTTCAAGTGCCCTTAGTATGTGGCTTTCGTGCAACATCAGCAGCAGCAGGTGGTGGCATGATTGCATGTTGCAAAAGGAGGCTAGGCGGCAGCCAGGCGGTGGGACTTTCTCAAGGGGTTGCCTTCGTGTTGATCTTAAACTTAGATAAATAAACTTCAACTTCAGCGGAAGGAGAAAGAGGGCAGATAAAAGAAAGGGGCAAAATCGAAGGAAAATATTTAAAGGTTTTTCCAATGGACATTTTTGTGCAGCGGCATTAACACGTTGTTGTTGTTCCCGCGAACAAAAGACCGGCGAATAAAATCCAGCAGAAAGAAAAAATATACAAAAATAAAGAAGAACGGATTGGATTCTTCAACATTGTCCATTGTCCACTCACGAACGGAGCCCATGAAATGGGGCATTGAAGCGTGGAAAAATCCTCAACCCCGAACGAGAAAAACTCCTCCTTCCCTCCGTGTTGTGCCCAGCCATGTGACAATTGTCAATGTGAGACCGTAATTTAAGGCTTTAAATCGCTGAAGGAATTTTCCCAACATTTTCCAGTAAAATGTAATCGAAAAGAGAGAACAAAATGTAAAAATGAACTTCGATTTTTGCATAAAAATTAAGAGAAGATGAAATACTCCCCCCTCTGGAAAGCTTTTACACTTTTTCCAATTTCAGTTCGATGATTTCTTTTTGTCTCTGTTTTTT